>JAQFYD010001738.1:0-11276 GCA_034694225.1 Bourletiella hortensis
ATATTTGTACCATCGAGGGTCCATCATTCCCTGAGTGCAACTCCGTCGGCATAAATAAATGCGTAGCATAGATTTTTCAGGTAATGGCCTACCATCTTCACCCCGTGTTTTGTCGTCTGTACAGAATAAATAATTCCAATAACAATAGGCCCTGGCAATTTGTAGACATTTAGTAGAAAAGTAACTGTTGGTTGGTTGATTACTTCTGTAAGGGTATGCTACATTCTCAGAATCCCTGGCCAATCTCTTTCTCCCGAATTTGCACAATTAAAACGTTCTTACTGGCAATGCCCGTAAGAGGTGGATTTGGTTTGTTGTTCGTACTACGAATAACTATGATGAGACTATGCTCATCTTCCTCACCCTAGTCGGAAGCCTCTGTGACGTGCCACTCATCTTCAATGACATTCTGTTTGGTCTGAGGAGGAACTACTATCCCTGCTGTTGCTGATGCTGCAAATGCCACAGTCCCTCTGGGATTCGAAGGTAAATATAACTAGTGAAATCCACATCTAGTGAGTCGTCTTCATCAAAGCATCGATTCACTATGCCACCCATGCCTGCTTCGCTACTGTTGCTGAAAATATGACCACTTGGTCGGTAATTTTTGGCAGCTTGTCCTTAAGTTCATCACAGTCATCGTCGTTGTCTTCACGAATTTCAAAATTATCCAACCCCTCGACTTATCGTAAAAGTGTGTTGATTTGGCCGTAGAGTTTATAGAACCCGGAATGAAGTTCAGTTGACGGCGCTTTGTAAACACCCTGGGAATGTGAGTTCTTGGCATCCATGTTCAGGAGAGCCTGGTGATGAACGCATCATAAACATAATTCTCCCGGAATTTTGCCAGCAACTTCCCACTCCTTTCAGTCCAATTGCAAATTACAGCCGACCTCTCACTCAGCCCTTCCAACTGATCCTTGAGCGTGGACTCCGACCTTACCTTCTCTGTACAACATAGTAGAAATTTGAGTGAGACAAAATCTACGCCGAGGCGTCCATTTTGCGTACAAATGCCTCCGGTGGTACAAAATGTTGAGACTCGCTTGTAGAAATGCTTACATATGTGTTAACCGTGCCAAAATGGTTTACAAGCAAACATTATATACAATGGCATGTATTGCTTTTCGCATTTTAGTTACAAGTTTGTACAAATGTTGTAATTGAAGCTATAACTATTATAATTATCAGTGGTTAATTTTGTACCCAAAGCTGGCGCCTGAGTTTTATGGGGTAGTATGGAAGTAATTGTTGGTAGAATTGGGCGCAGCAGTGAGATAGTGATAGCTAAAAAGTATGTTCCCGCTGCCCTGTCATTTTGGCATCCCACACGAGTCGGTGTGACCATTTATCACTCCTTAAATTGCTGAATAGGTAAGCGTTACGTCACGTGCATTTCGCAAAAGGGTCAGGTCACGTTTCGTAGTGACCACGTTTGTCACCTGATTGAACGTTGGGGTACGTCCAAATGTTGAAGCCGATTGCCCGGTTATTTAGACACATCATACGTACCACTTTGACTACCACTGTGGGCGCTACAGTGCGATATATAGGCGTAACGACAAGAAAATGTCCGGAAATTGCCGGGTTTCTCGGCTTGGTCTATCCAATTACTTGCCGATCAGTAAGTGTAATGGCTGGAAATGTTTGCGCAGACCGTTCAATTATTATGACGTACCACACGAGCAGATGTGACCGTTCTTGCCTGCAAAACTGCTGGATAGGTAAGCGTTACATCACGTACATTTCCCAAAATAGTCAGGTTTCACTTCGTAGTGACCATGTTCATCACCCAATGGACCTGTAGGGTACGTCAAAATGTTGGCGCCGACTGCGCGGTTATTTTGACATATCAAACGTACCACTCGAAGTACCAGTCTGGGTGCCACCGTCCAATGTACAGGCGTCACGAAAAGAAAATGTCCCAAAATGGCCGGTTTTCTCGGCTTGGTGTACCCAAGTATTGCCCAATTAGCACGTTTCACGGCTCAAAATGTTGCCGTAGACAGCCCGGTCATTTTGATGCCACATGCCAGTTGTTTCGTAATTTTGCTGTCGAAGCAGGTCCCGTAGAAGGGTGTAGCACCAACGTCCATCACATAAGGAGGAAAAAAATCTACTACTCTAAAATCTCCTAAAAATCTATGCTACGCATTTATTTATACCAACGGAGCTTTACTCAGGGTATGAGTGACCCTCAATGGTCAAGCGTTGCTTGACAGACTTTGAAGATTTTAAAGGATGCAAAGGCACAGGGCGATTTAGTTGATGCCGGGACTGCTGCCGCCGCTAAATCCAGAGCAGAATTGCAAGAGCTTTCCACTGTTTTCAAAGTCTTGCCATTGTGTCCCCCGCTTCCGAAGATATAACCTCTTGAATTTGATAATTTTGCATGTTTCTTGCAGCTATGATGATGCAACCTGCTGTCATGGCAACAGCCATGGGCAGCTGGAGGCCAAACATTCCCATGCTCAACCAGCTCAGATGACGGTCATTTCGGCTTAGTAAGATCACATTTACCACATGACCGTGCATACGATGTCCTGTCCACAAGCAATTCTTACGCAGATCACTTTTGATTGACTTCTACGGTGTTCGACCCACTGCCCCCGTTATAACGCATTTAACAAACAACATGTGGACACAAAAAGATGCCCAAAATCTCGATCTTTCTACCGATGTCAACATCACGTCTGTCGGGCAACCTCTTGTGAAGATATGGCCTCTCAAAGTTCTATTATTTGACCCGTTTTGTGCCCCGGTAAGGGTAGTTTTGCAGTTCAATGAATAACCGCACCCGGGCGCCTGCGCATTTTCACACAATACTTGCACACGCACAACAACACGTTATTGCGGTCATTTTGAGACCACTTTGAGCAAAATCGGTCAACTCGTTATATATGAAGTCCTGCAAGCAAATTTCGTGACACCTGGACAATCCTATAAGGACCCATCGAGGGTCCTAAAAAGGACGCCGAAAAGAAGCCTGAAAAGCAGAAGCAGGATCCTGCTAGTATCCTATTCCATGGGGATGATAAAAATGGTTTTCCGATGCCCCCGTTCAGAGCAATTATTCGGCCAGATGACATGCAGGTCATGATTTATAAGAAACCTGCATTTTAAGCTTATTCAGCTGTACCTGCCGTGTCGAATGCCTTGAAGATACACAGATGACTGGGTCATGTGAATTCTTGCTGTATTCAAGGTACAGTGAAAATTGGAGCAGTCAATGGAATGGACATTGAGGAACTTCATGGGGATATTTTTTAAGAAGAATGCAAGAGAGCTAAAGCTTAGCGGAAGCCACTCCCGTCGCAGCTGAGAAGAACTTGTGAAGTGGGAGAAATTTTTTATGCTGATCTGGCAGGAAAATTTCAGCACATGTCCATTGGTGGAGCTCAGTTTTTCCTACTACTGAAGGATGATGCATGTGGATTCAGAACTGTTTATTTCCTAAAGAAGAAGTCTGATACTGCTGCCTGCTTGAGAGACCATTTCATGTACTGGAAGAATATACTGGGCAAACCGGTAAAAATTCTCAGAACTGATAATGGTGGCGAATTCGTTTCTGATTAAGCAGCAGCAATGTTGGCCGAGTATGGAATTGAACATGAGACGAGTGCTTCTTATGACCCAGAGTGTAATGGAGTAATTGAAAGGGAAATGAGAACAGTTAAGGAAGCTGCAAGCACCATGTAATTGACTGCTAAGCTACCTACATACCTCTGGGCAGAGGCAGTTGGATGTGCAGTTTATTGCCTTGTTAAGGTTGTTAAGGTTAAAGAGGTTGTTATGCACACGTAGCCCTGGCAAGATGCCGTTTGAAAGGGTTTTTGGGAAGAAGCCAACTCTTCGCTACTTTGAAGTGTTTCGTTGCCCTGCGTATGTGTATGCGTTGAAGGCAAAGAGAGACGCATTTGATCCATCTAGGAAGAAGTGTATTGTAGTGGGCTTTGCACGCAAAAATGTACAGAGTTTACGGCTCTGAAAGTAGTTGTATTTATATCACCCGTCTTGTGGACTTCAATGCAAATGGCATCTATAAGCGGAGGGCTGAAAGCGAAAGTGACTCTCAAAGTGAGACGGAGGATTACAGCTGGCTTACTGTGGTGGAGGATGATACAAATCAGGCCTAGCAAGCAGCACCAGCCCCAGCTCCTCAACACGAGTCGACAAAGGCCTGTCAAGCAGCCCTGCCGGATGATACTTGTGACAAACTCAGGAGTGTTCGACTTAGCAGCTCAGACGCCGAAGAAGGAAACTCAGGAAATGCATCTGATAATGATGATCAAGACATTTTTAGGACCCTCGATGGTCCTTATAAGATTTTCCATGTGTAACGAAATTGGGTTGCGGCACTTGGTATATAACGAGTCGACCGATTTTGCTCAAAAAGGTCTTTAAATGACCGCAATGACGTCTTGTTGTGCGTGTGAAAGTATTGTGTGAAAATACCTAGGCATCCGCCTACAGTTATTCATTAACTCGTAAATTAACCTTTATATGGGCACAAAAAGTGCCAAAGGACATGACTTTCACAACGTCAAGAGATGATGAGTATGTGTGCAGCCTGAAGAAGAGCATTTATGGATTGAAACAGGCCCCGAGAGCATGGTTTGAGATGGCACAGAACATTCTGCAAAAGTTAAATTTCCAGCCTACACAAAGTGATCCATGTGTACTCACCGGGAAAATTAACGGTCATCGAGTATACATTGGGTTATATGTGGATGATGCACTGGTAGTGTCTCCATCTGAACGCGCCATTGACAGTGTGTTGAAGAAGCTGAGCAAGGAAATCAAGATCACTACTGAAGATGATCCTCGTATGTTTCTTGGTATACAGATCAGCAGGTCAAAGGACTTGGATAATATTCATCTGTCTCAGCCACTGTATATTGAAAAAGTACTCAAGACATTCAACATGGAGGACTGTCGCACAGCTAAAATTCCCATGAGCAAGAGTGTTGCTGTATCATTGACGAAGGCAAATGGAATAAATACGGATAAACCTTACCATCAGCTGGTGGGGTCTTTGTTAATTGTTGACAGGTGTACAAGGCCTGACTTTGCCTTTGCGGTTGGAAAGCTAACAAGATACTTTCAGAATTATGATGATTCGCACTGGAAAGCTGCTTTGGAGGTCCTTAGATACCTTAAGGGTACTAATGAATTAGGAATATTTTACTCGTATATGGATGGAGGCACAGTACTAACCGCCTACAGTGATGGTGACTGGGCCTCTGATGTGGATGATAGGAAGTCTACCTCAGGTGCTGTCTGCATGATTAATTATGCACCTGTAACCTGGATGTCGATAAAGCAGGCATGCATTTCTGGCTCTTCAGCAGAGTCTGAATACATTGCCCTGGCTACTACTGCTAAAGAAGTTGTATGGTTCAGGAGTTTTTTGGCGTAGTTAGACTGTCGTGAAGATGTAATAACAAAAATATTTGTGGACAGTACAAGTGCAATTGCTATGGCTAATAGCACGGAATCACATAAGAAGACAAAGCACATAGACTGGCGGTACCATTATCTGAAGGACCAAGTGAAAAGGAAAACAATTCATCCAGTGCACATCAAATTGCCGACGGCTTAACTAAAGCCTTGCCGAGGGTTGAATTTGAGAAAAGGAGACTACAACTGGGAATTGGACTGGACATTGAACAAGTTGGAACTGTTCAACACGAATCCTCTTCCTATGCACTCCAAGGTTTTCTGAGCAAATCAGTTTACTTTATGATGATGCAGATGGTTGTATTCACAGAAGAAGCTAATGGACTGGCTAATCACTACACTCCACCTATGATATGGAATAAGCGTCTTACGCCAGTAGCAACGGGCTATAATAGCATTAACATGATGGTGAAACTCGTCTTTACATGTAATGTCTTCAGCAAAAATGAAAACGCAAAATCTACGCCGAGGCGTCCATTTTGCGTACACATGCCTCCAGCGGTACAAAATATGGAGGCTCGCTTGTAAAAATGCTTACATATGTGTTTACCGTGCCAAAATGGTTTCAAAACAAACATTTTACGAAGTGGTATGCATTGCTTTTCGCATTTTAGTTACAAGTTGGAAAAATGTTGTAATTGATGTTATAACTATAGTATTTGTGTAAATTATCAGTGGTAAAATTTGGACCCAAAGATGTCGGCTGAGTTTTGACTTGAATTGCGTAGAAATGTTGGCGTCGACCACGTCATCAATTTGACATCCCGTTAGAGCCTATGTGGGAATTCGGGCCTGCATAATTGCTAAATAGGTAAGCGTTACATCACTTACTTTTCACAAAATGCGCAGGTTGCGCTTAAGTGGTGGCCATGTTCGTCAGCGTACTGCCCATTGTAGTACGTAAAAATGTTGGCGCCAACAGTTCCGTCATTTTGACACCTCATACGTCCTATTATGCCCACTAGTGTGGGTGCTACAGTCCGATATACGGGCGTCACGTCAGGAAAATGTCCCAAATTGGCTGGTTTTGTCGGCTGGGTGTATGCGATTCTTGGCCGATTAGTACTTACGATAGCTCAAAATGTTCGCGCGGACCGCCCGGTCATTTTGATACCACATACTTGATATTTTGGTACTAAGCTGTCGTATGCGTTCCTGCAGAAGGGTGTGGCATCAGTGTCCATCACATAAGGAGGACTCGCAAGCTCGCCTCCTAAAAAGACGTAGTGAAGAGTTTCTGTGTGTGTGAGAGAGAGAATGAGAGAGAGTACTCGCCTCCAGTTGGAGATAATTCGTTTCGCCTGCTTATCTACCACGATGACACAATGGTTGTACCTAAATTGACAATGTCATATGTGAGCAAGTGCGACATGATCTGCATAGAGATGCGTGTAAACACCAGTGACAAATTCTCCATTGGAATTAGTAAAAATTGGGTACTACCAAGACGTATTATCGTTATCCAATATCTATTTCTCTGGTTATTTTATTTTTTGACTTTTAACCGCAATGGAAGTCATTTTTGTGTTGTTTAAAGTCTGTCAGGAAAAGCTAACCCACACGATGGCTCCTATGGGTCTCTTATCAAATCTCATTGGTGTTTAAATTATCTCTGTGTCGTATCTGGAGTTGTTGAGCCCCAGCCTGGTTTACAGGTACGTACATATCAGTAAAGTTCTTCCACTCTTCTCCGCATACAACATACAAATCCTAGCTGTAACTCACTCTGTCCATGAAGAGAGAGACAGAGTGAAGGGCGTGTGTGAGAAAAAGAACTCGTCTCCTTATGCAGCTGAGTCTATTTGTCCGTTCATCTGCCATGACGACTGCAAGTTATACACGTGACCTAAATATATATATCTAAGCACGTATGGTGACATGAACGCCTGCGACTAATATTCCAATAGAATAAATTGATGGCAGGGCATATGATGTATTTAAATTGCCTAAGTGTCGTTGTATACAGCTACGACAAAGGGCTAATACCACACCACAGCTAGCTATCACAGACACAGTTTATACTTCACTGCTAGATCAACGTGAAGAAAGTCCATTCATAATGATGACAATGACAGAAACTAAAATGGGGTCACGTAGCGAGTAAAAAACGTGAAGAGCTGCATGACCATATAATAACCGAACAGTTCCCCCACCGAAAAGTTCGAATGCGTTTGAAGAGAAGCGTAACTACGAAACTTGTAAGACGTAATCTCGTGCCGTGGGTTTAGTCATTGGCATTTCGTGACCCAAAATTTTCATGTACAACCAACGTGGGTACCGGTCATTTTGACATAGTTAGATTGAATTTTTCGCAAACGTATGGAAACGAAGCCCTGTCCTCAAGACAGTCTTATGCGCGTCAGTTTTGATCGAGTTTTAAGGTCCTTGGCACGTTGCCAGTTTGTACTGTTCACTACGGTAGTATGCATACGTATGTAAGCGTCAACTTCCATCACGTATGCCATCTACGTGCACGACATCTTACCACTATATGCGTGTTATGATCGCGCTGCACACAAGTTTCTTTGAATGGCAAATCAGAGACTGAAAAACGGCCTTTGAAACTCGGTTAGTGAAAATGAACGTGAAGATTTGCGCCTTGAAAGCTGTAACATTTTTCACAATGTTAAGCTCGCATTCACATTAAAATAAATTGCCTTTACATGCTCGAATTAAATAACGTGCCTGGCAATGTTAGGTGGCTTACATTGTTGCAATGAAAGTGCTTTACATGTTTCGAGTGTTGAATTTATCCGCCAAAATGTGAATTCAACACGCTTACCAACGTTCGCCAACTTTAACACCATCTTGTAAAAGTGTAGTGCGACCCTCAACGTTTCTTTATTACTGATTACTAAAAATTAGTTCTACTGTGCTCCTGCGCATTGTCAAAGAGCTATTTTTATCCCATTAACATAATCGAAGCCTGTATCTGGGCGAATCATACAATAACATCATGCGACATCGTTTGGGATTTGCAAGTTCAGCAATGTAATTATTGGAATGGTTTTATCTCAGACACAACGAATGAATTACCAGAAGAAAATCTTCCAGGCCAGGCTTCCAAGCCCTTGGCGCGTTGTCACAGTAACAAACCACAAAGTTAACAGCCTGGTGCATATCAAATTACGCAGAATTGGAAGCCAATTCAGAGGTTGCAATAGTATGCCCGTAGGTAGACCCGTTTTGAAACTAAAAACTCTCATACGGCACGTTCTGTGTTGTTTTGAGGCAATTTCAATCTGTAATTAGTAAACACAAGCACGCCCGCCATTGCTGTGGCACAGAAAGTTCACAGTTGAACCCAAAACGTCAATGCGGTCATTTTGAGACTATTTTGAGCAAATTCGGTCGAGTAATCATATGCAAAGCATATGGATCAGGTTTCTAGTAAGCTTTCTGACGGGTCAGATCAATGACGATCTGTCAACCGGCCCGACCCGACACGAGCAAGGTCGGTTAAAAAAGCAATTAACCGTCATCAGACCCGTGGGTATCACGGATAAAAACTTCCGTAGCCGTATCCGACCCGCTATGATCCGACCCGATCCGCGGATAACCGCCTTATGTACATTGTGTGTATTTAAGCTACCCACAAAATAGGACGTTATTAACTGTGTTCATAATTAACGACCAAATTTCAGCAATTAATAAGCTAAGTTCGAATCATTTACTGTTTTGTAGCTAAAACTAACTCTTGTGAGCAGTTTTTCATATAATTTGCCTAAAAATGTATCCTTTTGGACTATTTTCTAGTTATCCGCGGTTAACCACGGGTCAAGTCGCTGCGACCCGTATCCGACCCGACATTGCCGGGTCGGATCGAGTGTTTATCCGTATCCGTGATTTCCCGTCGGGTCAGGTTGGAACACAACCGTATCCGCATAAAATTACCCGACCCGCGGTTATCCGCGGGTGAACCGATCCGATTAGAAAGCTAAGTTTCAAGACATGTACACATTTGGAAACCCTTAGTGCGTTACCACAGTAATTAAACGCCAAATCAACATATTGGTGGATATCCGTTGACTCAGAATTCTTCAACACTTTCTAATGTAGGCAACATCGTGTCCGTACGTGGACCCTTTCGGAAGCTACAGGCTCTCATAGAACAAGTGTTTTGTTGGTTTTTAGGCAATTTTCCACTTTAATTATAGACCATATACAATCAAATCCACTTTTTGGGGGTTGCTTTTTAAGAGAGTGCTGGCTTCGTGAGATTGCCGGCCGCCGCTTAAAATTTCAACATCTACAGCGTTCACTCAGCTCTGAAATTTTTAATTTAGCCGTAACTTTGAGAAAAAATTTCCGATTTTCATACGTGATAGCTTAAAATCGGTAGGGGCGGAAAGGCTACTCCCTTGAATTTTTTGAAGACCACAGCCCTTAAGTACGCACTACTGTGACATGTTTGATACAATTTTTACGCCCAGTTACTATGCGTGGTCAAGGACGGCAAAATTGGTCGCCAATGCTAATCAAATGCAAAAGCTTTGTTGCCTATTATCTCAAAAACCTTTCTTACGACTTTTTTTAAATTTAGCACATGACTTCTCCAGCCTGTGATCTCCAAAATAAGATAAAGTTATCAATGGGCACTCCAGTAGTTTTCCAGTAATTGCTGGACAAAGTCTGAGGTGGTCCCAAACATTCCCATGGTTACGGCGAGTAAGACCAACGCGATCAAACAACTTGAAGAAAATTCTAATTTATTGAAAACATTTCTAATTTTTGTGACGTGAATATTCTCCCTGATAGTAAATCTACGTACGGTGGCTAAACATTTCAAAAGTGGAAACCGTACTCACTTGGGAAGCAATCCCCAAAATTGTACTTTTAGTACCGTAACTTGTGAAGTAAATGGTTAGAAGTGCACTACAAGACGTCGTGGTGGTCATTTTAAGACCACTACGAGCAAAATCGGTTAACACCTTGTATACGAAACCATGCTAGCAAATTTCGTGACATATGGACGATCTTATAAGGACCATCCAGGGTCCTAAAATCTACGCCGAGGCGTCCGTTTGGCGTACACATGCCTCCGGCAGTACGAAATGTGGAGGCTCGCTGATAAGAATGTGTACGTATGCGTTTACGGCGCTAATATTGCGTGGCAGTCAGATAACATAAGGAGAATTACTTTTCACATTGTATGGTTTCGGGAAGTCATACCATCGCACAATTGGTAACGTATAATAAATACCTTAGCGTAACATGAAGCAAATGTTAAAAACTCTACGGTTTGTGACCTCTGGTGGGCCAGGTTTTGTACAAATCGGTACAGTTCATGTCCCAAATGACAACCATAGTAGCGCAGTCATTCTGATATCTCGGGTGTCACACTGGCGCGACCACAGCGGGCGCCAGTCTAGAATAACTAAGCGTACCATCACCCGTATGTTACAAAATCAGCAGTTTATGACATCTGCTGGGCCACGTTGTTCACCAAACAGTAGGCATACCATACCAAAATTGAGCGGTCATTTTTGTGTCTTGCGTGTCTCAATGACTTGACTACGGTGGGCGCCAGCCCAGAATAACTTAGCGTACCATCACCCACATGTTACAAAATCAGCAGTTTATCCCATTTGGTGGGCCAGGTTGGTCACCAATCGGTACGTAGGGTACCTTATGACGGGCGCAATTGAGCGGTCATTTTGGTGTCTTGGGTGTCTCACTGGCTCCACTATAGCGGGTGCCAGTCAAGAATAACTAAGCGTACCATCACCAACATATTAGAAAATCAGCAGTTTGTGACATCTGGTGGGCCTGCTTGTGCACCCAGCGGTACGTTGGGCATACCAAAATGACGGGCT
>JAQFYD010001739.1:0-11273 GCA_034694225.1 Bourletiella hortensis
AATCAATGGTGAGTATAAAATTCTGGACGTTTCGTGGTGTTGAATCTTCAAATTTTAGTACTGAAGCAATGACATTTTGTGAAGACACGTGACTGTGCCGAAAAATATGCCCTGGTGGGTTACAAGTTTGGTTCAGGTGAGAAAGTCTCACTGCTGAAAATGTCTCGAGTAAATGATTAGGACTTTAATGATGACATCTAAAGTTAATTAGGTGATTGATGGGAGAGCGGCGGAGGTCGTCTCGCGTCCTTCCAGAAGATCATGTTCTGCACTTGCCGCCCCCTCCGCCCCAAACAGCTCCAGGACTAGATGTTCTTGCCGCAACAAGCCGACTCTTTACTGTGGAGCAAAGCGAGCCCTTAAAACTTGTTGGCCTCAAAGGGAAAAAGATGAAGAAATACCTAAAAGTTTACGATGGCGATGGGCAGCATATCTTTTCCGTAGCTGAGGCATCCCATGGAGGATTCCCGGCTTGGCAAGTCTTCATCTACATCTATTCCATTCGTGGTGATCCTCTGGTGACAATAGTCCAAAGAGCCACAGGACCAACTGCTTCCAACCTGAGGGATCAGCAGGCTCCACTGTATTTCCAGGCGGACAGAATCATAAGTACGTACTATGGTCAGAAGAATAAAGGGATTGTGGGCAAGTATGAAGAACCTAGTTCTTGGATTCACGTCGCAGACGCCCGTGGAGGTTTCCTCGGTCACTATTGGGAATCCTCACATTTTCCCGTCATTTTGGACGCCAATCTGACTCCAACTCTTCGGCTGCAGGGGAAGAATGCTCACAATAATCATGGCCTTCAAGGCTCTTACAATGAAACGACAGGTGGAACAAGTGAAGATGACGAGGCTCACATTAGTTACTTGATCATGGAGGGAAAGCAGCGGATCGGGAGTCTTTCTGCTTATTTACCATCTTCCAATTTCGGAGTGAATCTCCCTCATCCTTACGCCCATGCTGCTCATTTTCCTCATGAATTCACTCAAGTTGATAAACTCCTTATTCTCGGATTCTTACTCTACAAGGTATCCCGCCTTATCTTCATTTACAATTCGTATCATTTCAAATCACCAATAATTATTATTGACATAAAATCAATTTTTTTTTGCAGCAGACAAGCTCCTCTGCTCGGAGCACCTTTCTTATTTCTACAATTGTTTTCCTTTGTGTTATCCTCACTGTACTTCTGTCCCTTGCCGGACTTATCGTTGGTCTTCTTTTTCGATTCAAACATTTGAATCCTCCCTAACAGTCTTCAAATTACTATTTTCCTTGGGTCAAAATAGTTGGAAATAATTTGTACAACATGCAAATGTTATCAGAATTTTGTGAACAACCGTTTATTATTTTTTTCATCATTATTATTGCTGATGGAAATGACGGTGCAATTATTTTGATTTTCCATCTGTCTTCTGATGACAGCCCAAATTTTTTCCCGACCTTCCCTCCACCTTGCTCCAGGCTCAGAGTGCGCAATGCACATGACTGTGAAAAGGCTTCGTTAGCCCAATGTATTTCCTCCATCTTGGTTTCTTTTATTTTACCATTAAATCGGACGGAACTGGTCCAAAGCAATAATAATTATTATTATTGTTGCTCTTGCCACTACGTTTTTCAGTAACAAACCCATTGGAAATCCAATATATATTCATTGCATTTAGTAAATTACATTTACTAAAGGATCGCTACTTAAATTTGTGAAAAAAAACTAAGAAATGCTATCCTGGTTAATAAGCTGATGGAAATCAGTTTTTTCTATTTCCAGTAATTTAATAGTTGGGTGATATGACCAAAGAAGAAGATGAGGGAAGAGAGGAGAGGCGAAAATGAGAGATTGAGAACTTGTCTCTCTGGGTCAGTATGACAGCATGACATTGAGTGCTACCCAAGTTTTTTGTATGGTGGTGGTGGTGTACTGATTTGTAAGAAATTGGTAGGGCGAATAATTCTAACGAATAATATTCGTGATTATATTGTGGACTAACTAACAATTGGTGTAACAATGGATCCGGCCGCCTTCGTACTTTGTCTAATAATAATAATATTGGCCCTTGGGAGGAGCGAGTGTAAAAGTGGATGATATTTTTCTTGCTTATAGTTTAAAGTGGAAGCGTGAGTGGATTTTAGTTATTATTATCACACCATACACGACGAAATTCACCGGCTGGACTGTATATTTTTTTGTCAAAGGATAATTGGTTGGTTGGGAGGGATACAATAATGGGAAGGGAAGATGCGAGCCATAGCCATATTAATGGTGGAGGGGAGAGTAAGAATAATAATAATTATTATTAATGATCGTGCACAGGCATCAAGCCTTTCATTATCATCTTGTGGATATCTATAACAACAGTTTCTTGCGTGACTATAAGGGACACATTTATAAATTATTCGACTTGTTCTTCTTCTTATTATAACGTGGAGTCCTTGTATGAATTCTTGAGGGAGCTCATTTATTAACATGTACTCCCTAACCCTCATTCATTCTTCTCTTCTTCACCTATAACTAGTCCAGCTTGGAGTACATATCTTCTAATTGAGGCTTGAAATATGCCTTGAGTTGGGGACGCTTGGATTTTAGCGTTGGAGTTAACAATCCATTCTGAACGGAGAATGGATCAGGATGAAGGTATACATCTTTAACCTGTTGAAAAGAAAATCAAGTCATAAGCATGAATGGGTATGTCGTAATATTAAATGATTTACTATTGAATTTAACAGTCGCTGCTCACCTGCTCGAAAGATTTGAGTCCCGCTTCCTTTCCCAGCTGGACGAGGTCTTCCATGATCATCCCCTTGACTCGCTCATCCGCACACAGAACGGATAATGTTCCTGGAATGTCATTTTCCAGGGCCCACTCTTTCACTGCCTCCACGTCAGGCACAACAACGGCCACCACGCATGACTGGATAGTTTATTAACATTATTATTATTACTGATTCCATGAATATGCTGAAAAACTCTCATGTTGGAGCCTTGTTACAGTTACCTTGAGCGATTCCCCGTAGACATATATCTGGGAGACGTATAAACTTCTAATGTAGATATTCTCAATCTTTTCCGGAGCAATGTATTCACCCTGACTTAGCTTAAAAATGTGCTTTTTTCTATCAATTATCTTCAGTGTTCCATTCTGCAAGCCAAAAATCACTGTGAACACGTGGTAACATACTACTGGGAGAAGTGAGAGTAAAAGTTCTTACAGGAAGCCACGTGCCGATGTCACCGGTGTGTAACCAGCCATGTTGATCAATGGCTTCCCTGGTCCTCTCTGGATCTTTAAAGTACCCTTTGAACACATTCGTACCCTTTACGCAGACCTCGCCTGTGAAACATCCAAAACCAAGTTGTTCACTCTGGGGTTTAGCACGACAGAATATTGTTGTCATAGTGACACTGACCTTGGCCAGCAGAGGCGTAGTACTCCATCTCAGGCACGTCCACCAGCTTGACGCAGCAGCAGGCAACAGGTGGTCCGACGTGATCTGGAGCGCAGTCACCTTGGATTGTCAACGTAGCCGGGGCAACGCATTCCGTTTGACCATAGCCTTCGACCACCTGCAGAAAATCATATTGCTATTGGTCAGTCATTGGAGCCATGAAAGGAAGAGTGGAGATTAACAGTTGAAACTTACAACGCAACCCAGGGCACATCGAATGAAAGTGAGAACATTCCCACTGAGTGGAGCTGAACCTACAACGAGTAAGCGGATTCGTCCACCCATTCCCTCCTGAACTTTTCTAAAGACTAGTGCATCCCAAATTGTATTTTTCCTTAGGATCCCTCGCTTCATTTCTGCTAGTTTACTATTAATGGCCATCTTGAGTAGATTTCGCTTAATTAAAGATCCGTTCACTTGCCCCATAACCTGTAGAGAAAGTTGATTTAGTACACTAAACATACTGATAGTGAGCTTGAGGGAATAGATGTGACAGACCTTATCATGTATTCTATTGAGCAGTCTGGGAACTGTTGGAGTGACTGTAGGCCGGAGAGCCTTCATGTCATCCATTAAATTGCGAATGTCCCCGCTGTAGTAGCCCACGGCACCACCTTGCATGAATAGCGCTATCTGGAATCATCAGAAGAAGAACGAATACAAACGTGTGTCAACACTGAATTTGGTGGAGCAGAAATGAATACACCTATAGCCGAGCTTCTTACCTGGCAACAACGTTCAAACATGTGGGCCAACGGCAAGAAGGAGATCATGACGTCGTGACGATTTGGCCGATGCTCTCCGAGTTGAAGCATCACGGCTGAGACATCCGCGATGACATTTTCATGACTGAGCATCACCCCCTTGGGGTTACCTGTCGTTCCGGACGTGTAACAAACTGTACAAATGTCATCAGGACGTGGAGGCTGGAAGAGAAGAAGGAAAACAAATTAGTAACAAGATGGAAAATAACGTGATAAAACTCAACAATCTCACCATTTCTGGATACGAGTTTTTATGAGCAGATCCTATTTTCTCCACTTGGTCAAACCGAATGGCTTCAATACCCATGGAGCTGGCACGGTTTACGGTTTCCTTCCTCGCTTCCCGAATGTATACAACTCGTTTAAGGCAGGGTGGAGCCTTGTCCAGAATCATGTTGATTTTCTTGTCATCATCGATCACAACCGTGTTCATATCCGCTACAAGGATTTACATAGTCAGCGCCCGCACATCTAATGTCTTTTAACCTCTACCTCTACCATAATCCACCCTGCCTCACTTGACCTACCTTGCTTGATAATGAAACAACAGACTTCAGCACCCAGAGTATCATACAGAGGGACGATCACCATATTGTAGCAGTACAAGCCCTGCTCGCACAGGATCCATTCAGGGCAATTTAGACTGTAAATTCCCACGTAGCTCCCAGGTTTGAGCCCTGAAAGTAGTTGCACATGTAAGTCATTATAGACACATCTTCCAGCTCCTAGCAGTTCACCTTCATCCATTATTAACTCACCTAAATGGCGCAGTCCGCAACCAAAGTTTTTGCCTCGGAGAAGCGCTTCATTATAATTGAGCCATTGGTACGGCTTCCCAACACCTTCTCGCCAACCCAAACATTGACCATCGTCTGTGAAGAGTGAGATGGATGCATGTTTATTAGCTACTATTCTTAAGATGAAAACTCATGTTCATTATTACACGGACTCACTTGACTCTTTGGCTCCTCTGTGGAACGCATCATAAATGGTTCTGCAGTCTTCGTAAAGATAACGCAAGAATTTCCCATCCTTTGCATCCCGACATAGTTTTGAAGTTCGGATCATTTCTGCTCCCTGGAAAACATCAATCAACAGCAAGCGTCTTAACTCAAAATTCAGTCGCTCTCAAATCATTCAACTTGCTTCCTCTCCTCCTGCTACAAACATATTAGTTTATAGTTTCTGCCATCAGCTGCCAGAGGAGATTTCCTCCTTTAAAAATCCACAAGATTCCATTTCTTTAAATGAGCCAGCAGCCAACTCCAGCCTCCTGTTTATTTGTACACGGCCTCTTCCATGCTGATGGAGGAATAATTAAGTGTGGCCAGGAGGAGAAAGAGGATGCATAAATGCTGCCAGAATTTCATTCTACACCTCTTTCAGCCCACACATCATACGGAACCTTAGCCATAAAAGAAAAGCTCCTTCATGGTAGAGAAAGGGAAGCAGAGATCGGAGATCCACCTGTTCCACCTCCCCGACCTGATGACAACTTGATGGAATTCTAACTATTCTCATTTTACTTCATTTCCACTCAACATTCCATAATAATAAACGCCCACACATGGAGCTTCCATTTTCCACTTCCGCCCTCATCATGCCGTGACTCGAATTAATTTCTATGCACCGCCGGCCCAAAGTTAAATATTTTTATCTTCACACTCGGCCAGAGTGTGAACGTTGAGAGCGAGTTGGAGCCTGAAAATATTTTCTTGTTTTCCCCCTTGGGCGTGCCCATTCTACTTGAGGAACAGAACAGCTAGCTGATTACAATAGGAAGGAAATAGAGCCGACGAAGAAATTGGCAAGTGATCCACAGAAAGAGTGCTAAACGACTCCTCATGTCACCAAAGGGAAGGACGCGTGTCCAAAAAACTGAAATGCAATCTCCAGCTAACGAGCAACTCATAGTAATATACATAAGCGCAGGTCAAGGAAGAGCACCAAGTTGTTCTAAGGAATCATCATAATAATCGATGAAGGACTGTACCTTAGAAATTATATGCAGACACTGAATGAGAATGATAATGAAAAGAAGGAGTGGGTGGGAAAAGAGGGAGCGATAAGGAAGGGAATAGTAATCTATGAATTCATAAGACATTCAGCAGTTTGCTTTCTAGATTCTTTTTGATAAGGAAGAACCCGGTCAGAGGAGTGCAATATCTATAAATGAAGTGGGCAAAGGGCCAACAGTCACGTGTCTTGTAGCTATCACATGGAAAGCTCATCTCTAATTCCTATTCTTCTCAACATAACCAACATAATCGTTCCAAGGACCTTCAAACAGTTTCCAAAGCAACAGTAGCTAAATCATTTTTTCAATCCAATCATCCGTACGTGTGCAACTCAAATCATAATTCCTCATAAACGCACACACCCCTCTCATGCTCTCCCCTACCTACGCTTCATCATTTCTATCGAAAAAAAGTATTGATTCAATCACCCGAATAATTTCCGACTGGTTATTCAGAGCAATTGGAACCCTTATGGGTTCCGGCACTCCACAAAGGCCACACATTTTGCCCACCACCACTTCCAATCAAATCCACTTGTCAGGTCACTCGAAAATCCACTAATTTATTCAATAAAACTTTCACTCAAACTAACACATTTTCCAGCCTTCACGCTAGTCTTTCAACTCACGCGTAATCACTGCCCTTCTCTCCAACATCCTCAGCATGTCCAGCAGATTAGGAAAAAAGAACAGAGAAAGGGCTGGAAAGGAAGGTGCGTCTATGAAGCTGAATATCACACAATTTCTCCACCAAAGTCCAACAACTCCAAGGAGAAAGTAGTTTAAAGACGGACAGAGATTTTGTATGTGTTTTAGTGCGAGCACGTTGAATACTAAAAGACTTAAAGAAGCTGAGTGGAGGTGTGCGGCGTAAACATGGAAGAGAAGGAGAGAGAAGACGACGACGGGACCGAGAAAGTAATTCCTTTCGATTATTTCGAAGGCCCCGTGGTGACCGTCGTGGTCGTCCTTGCTCTAACAAACTAACGACTATGTTTTTCTTTACAGATGAAGAGCGGATGAGCAGGATGTTGGTTTAAATTCTCTTGTTTCTCAGATCCACAGGGTGTCTTTTCCCTTCTTTCTGTCAGCTTCCACTCATCTCTTATATTTTGTGAACAAGAAGTAGTATTTGAGGCAGAGGAAGAAGAAGGCGAGAGAGAGAGAGAGAGAGAGAGAGAGGGGTAATTTTAATAGCTATAGTAATCATAGACAAGTGCCAAAATGTAGCCTTGCCAAAATTTTTCTCTCAGTTTGAGTTCTTCTCGCTCTTGTTGCTTCGTGTGTGTCAGATTCTTTGGTTGGGGCATTAAAAAAAGCTCCCACAGATGATCATTACTAAAGGCTGCTGAAGAGAAGCAACTGGGAAGCCATCTCACATGACCAGCAATAAGAAAAGGGATCAACTCATAATTCCTTCATCCATTCCATTTTTTTCAATCCCAACATCTCTCTCAGCTCGTATTATCCCAATGGAAATAAACTACCCGCACGTTCGCTTACCAACCAGGCAACCCTCCTCCAAACGCCTTGCACTTTTATCACCACATTTTTACAAATTCCAACACATGCTAATACTAGATTAGTTTGAAACTTTCATTCTTTACTGGGAATGAAGCAAGCAAGGTGCTCGTGTGCCCTGTGGAGTGAGTTGGGTGAAAGTGAATGATGTAATGCGGCAGGGTTTGTCCTACGAACCCTTAAATAAGGGCCGTCATGCAAACTGGATCACCAGGTCAGGTCTATGGGTCTACGGCAACACACGGCACGACTTGCGACTGAATGCAAGGAAGGGAATGATGGATTTGAATCCAACTAAAAATCATGTTTTGGAGGACCAACTATTTGATGTCATTAATTATTGCGGCGACTAGATTTCCATCACATGTTGCTCATGCTCTCCTGTAGGCGTCAAGGATTGAGCTAGAGATAAACCAGGAAGGCAAGGAAGGAAGCCGGCTATGAAGCGAGATGAATAAGAAGAGGAAGGTGTGCAAAGGGAAAAAATGAAAAGTGAGCAAAGCGGCTGTCTTCCTAAAAATGTCTCTTCTCTCCCTCTCAAGTCCCATAAAAATTCATCATGTTATTCTCATACTTTTTATTACTCTGGCCGTTCACTCTCATTCACTGAGTAACTCACTCACTCACTCCCTCCCTCACTCAGTCGGTTTATTTATTCAGAGTGAATTGCCAAGTAGTTGATCTCCATTCCATCATCTTGCTTTGAATGTAGAGATGCTGCTACTAACAACTGTCCATCCTATTTTACTCGCTATAATTACAAGGACAAGTACAACATAACGCACTGCATCCTCTTAAATCTTCATTTGAGCCAAAGCTAAAAAAAGTGAGACGGAAGACGAGGACCGGAAAGACTTGATCATTTGGAAGGATTTATATAAATAAAAATGGATTGAGGCGAATGATTATTGAATGTAAGAATATTATGGAAGCGCATGTTCCCATGATGTGAATCATGATTCATGAATGTAATGTAGCAGCAGCAGTAGGCGGCAGCAGAAGAGCATGTGCTTGAAATGCCATCCCCTGCCATGGCGTGCTTGCTTGCTTGTGTTGTTTGATAGCATAGAGGAGGAAGTAGCTACTTAAGCAGAGTAAAAGAGATTTTGACATAAAAAAATGAAAGAAGATTACGACTTACGGGCTCCGGGAATGATTGCTCATCAAGAGGAACCATGGGACGTGAGGATTTTGGACGTGTGGCCACATAATAAGTTCCAAAGGCCACCACACTGGCCACGATCATGGCCCCTGCCGCTCCTCCAGGTATCCATTCAAACACCTCTTCCATTAGACTCTGTCCCAAGGGAAATAAAGTAGGAAACTGTTATTGCAAAGACCCACTTCAAACATTTGCCTAACTCATTATCTTTCCCAAGGACCTCTACATGAATTACTATTTAGGAAATCCAGACGCAATCATATCCATTTTCCATTGTGCTCCTGCTCCAATGCTCCCATTAACCGCATGTTCATCATGGAAACCGCCTCCCTGCTGTTGTGCGTCGTTGGGCAATTTATTTATTTGGATGGGAAGCAGTACACAGAAGAGGGTTTAAATATCATTCCAATTCAATTCCAGTAACTTATTGACAGAGTGGGGCAGATCTGCTGCATTGGGGGACTTGCCTCTATAGTTAGCAAACTTGTTGTTGTCGTAATACAAAGTTAAAGCAGCCAGCTTTCATACATAACAACATACTGCTTCCCTCTCCCTTCAACTGTGGGAAAAACTCGGGAAATTCGGTGGAGCAGTGGGTTAGATTCTATTCCCGCAGCAGTTGGCAGAGCCGCCATGTGACTTTCCTTATTCCCCGTAACATATATAACAAGATGATAGCAAACTGCCAATTCTTCCATTCAGTCAGTACTGCACCAACTTTCTACTACTTTTCCATAACAATTATTATTTATTCCTCAGTCAGTACTCCACCACTATACTGGAGTCTGCCTGTCTGTATCTGAGGCAATGCATTACAACTAATACTATACTTTTCTTCACAAATGACTCCCAATGTGATCGATCAATGCTCCAACTTTAATTTAGCCTTAATTTATTGATAATTATTATTATTCTTAGTTGTGCTGTCACTTACCAGCTTGTAGCTTAATTCAATTCTTTCCCTTATGGCTTCCTTCGTCTACAAGGAATCACAAAATCACAAAAGAGGATAGGAGGAGATAGAAAGAAATTATGCGCCGCGGTTATCAACTCGTGAAAACCATTGATTCTTGCTCCTTTTTATTTATCACAGATCCAAGTTTTTGATAGTTTTGTTATATTCCTTTGATTCTATGTGACTCTCACAGCTATGTTTTCTTCATGATGATTGCGGCAGGGGAAAAAGGAAAAGAAAATAATGCAAGTTGCACAACAAGAGATGAGGTTGGAGGTTACACAAGTAATCAGTGGAACAAATCAACTTTTTCCCATTCACGTCTCACACGGCAGCAAAGAAACTTGTCTCTTATGGAAAATGAAGAGTTGTTTTTCAAATAATTGCACTCCCAAGTTTGGCCTCTCTTCTAATTTTAGCCTGGATCTCCGGAAGGGAGACAAAAAAAGATTCAACACACGAAGAAGAAGAAGAAGAAGAAGATGAACAAGTTAAAGACGTAGAGAGATGAGAGATAGAGAGAGAGAGGCCCGTGTGGTAAATAAATCCTCTTCCTTTCCTCGTCCGTCCGTCGCAGTAATAATTTTCTAGGATGAATGAATAATTTATTATTTAGAAACTCATGGATTCCCTTTGTTGTTGGTGCTGTTGTACTTTTCAAGATCAACTTATTATTTGGCTAATTTTGATGAAGAGTAGTGTGTGTAAGTTTGGTGTGGAGTGAAAGGAAGAAATGAGTGACTGGAGTACAGAGTATGCAGTAGTTTGTCAGAGGTTGGAAGAATGGTGGAGAGTGAACCGGGCAGAAGCAGCCATGACCATTTTCCAACTTGTATTCCAGTCGGGAGTTTTTTTCCAGAGTCCCTTCTGCTCCTCTTCCTGCTGCCTGCATGCTCCAGTCAGTCGCTATGTTCCAGTAGCTCAAACTTTACTTTGCTGTATGGCATGGGAACAAGGAAGGGAAAAGGGAAGGGAATGGAATGGGAAACTAGAGCATTTCTAGTTGATCATATCGATCCAATAATGGTGAGCAGGGGCTGCTGAAGAATTATTATTGGAGGGGGAAAGAGCCGGATCATGCCATCATTCTGATGCTTTCGCAGGTCAGCAGGATTCTACCCGCCTTGTCATTGGCCACCGACTCTCTCATGTTCATTACGTCATCAAATAGTCAAAATACACGTGGCACACTCTCTCTTTCATTTCTCCTTTCCAGTTCCAGCAACTTTTACGCAGTACTCCTATAGGAGCTCCCGTTCCCGTCCTATCTCACATTTCCCACCAACTCCAGCAGCCAATTTCCGTGTAATATCAACGGAGAGACTTTTTCTGGGTTAGTAGATTCAACACACTTCCTCATACCCCCTCGTCGTTCTCGTTCCACCTTCTTTATGCAGTCCGTAAGCT
>JAQFYD010001740.1:0-11269 GCA_034694225.1 Bourletiella hortensis
CGAAATATATTTATTTATTTAGATGGCTGTTATGTTTACAGATTAAGAAAACTAAAGCGCAAACAAAACTATACTATACAAGTCTAAAGTTATGAATCAAATCATTCAATTCAGCCTTGATCCCCTGAAAATGACCAATCTGGGCAGCACTGTCATCCCTCTGCAATTCTGTACATAAACGATCCACCTGATCCCGTATCTGCATCTTGGTATCATTATCCATGCCACAATACGGAAGGGAACTCTGGATTTTGTTGACCGATCCCAAAGCTTCCAACCTAACTTTATGAATAGCCATTCCGTCACATTTCTCAAACTGGTCCATCCGAGTCTGAAATTCTTCCTGTGTCAGCTGAGTCCCGAAACATTCATTGCAAGTGGCTTTAGACAGTCTTTTCTCTTCAGTCAATATAGTTTTTTTGAATTCCTTCAAGGCACTTTCGACCCTACGTCCATTCAAAAGCTTATTCCAGTAGTGCTGGATAGGATTGAATTCAGGTTCATTCAAGGCCACAAAGTATATGGCACCGCGGAGGGCACAGTTACTGTCGATGACATTATAATCGTGTGCGCAGTTCTCTAAAATCTCCTGACCGCATCGGTCAGAAAGAAGGCCAGTCTGTGTTAGGAAGTAAGTTGTGGCTGATAAGTAGGGATTGATATTGAGTTCTTCGTGGCCGAAGGCTTTAGGAACAAGTTTTTCCATGGGGTCTGATCCGAGGAGGAAATTGGAGGCAATTGTCTTGGCGAATCTACTATGGATGATTTTGTCCCAAAGGCTAGTGTCTCGGAGGAAATAGAGTCCAGTTATGCCTAGGCAACGAATGATACCTTGCTTGATTTCAAAGGACGCAACATCAAACAAGTTTTCTTCTGTTGTTGCTACGACAATGGACCGCTGAATCTTTTCAGGGCGTTCGAACATACAGGCGATGGCGATGGCATTTGTATCGTTGATAAGAGTGACGGGGATAAAGCCGGCGATCATGGCGCTATCTTGGATGCAAGCTCTCTGGATCCCATTCAAACATTGAGGCACAACAATGGTACAGCTTCGGAATTCTACTTTCAAGGCCAACTCAAATTTCATCTTCAGATACAAAAAGAAAAGCGCCAGCATATCTTCGATGCGAACAGCAGCTTCTTCTGTCCCAGTCTTGACGTCATATGTGATGCCAATAGGATCATTCAGAATGAAACGCTTGAATGAAAACTTATTGGGCCAGTTTGCTGGGGCATGTTGAGGAGAAAAGAATTGCAATTGGTACCCATCCCGAAAATAGAGACAATTCTCAACTTCTTCAATAACTTCAGCCTCATTAGAGTTGAAAATTCCTACCCGGGTGCTGTCAAGTCCCATGTGGAATACGAGATTTCGTTGTGTTAAGTCATACAGGCTTGGTGACATGAGTGCTGGCTTGTTATAACGGCTTCGTACATACAATTCCCGCTGGGCATGAGATAACTCCGTCCTTTTCTTTTTCAAAACGTTCCTGAGATTCTCATCAAGTTGTTGTTTCCACTGCAGAAATATATCGCTATCCATTTCGTCAAGTAACTTATTTGTTGCACCCAGGAAGTGGCGATAGCCTGCCGCGTGTGCCTTTCTTTCGTTGTATTCGAGAGAAGCAACCCGCTCTTCCAATGTCAGACCCATCTGGAGCTGCTTCATGTTTTCTAAGCACACTTGCACAGCCACTTTGATTATCTTCTCCAGTTGCGTCTGTGCTTGGATCGGCTTCCTAGCGGTATTAAGCGAAGATCTGAGCTTTTCGATGCTGGGCAGTTTCATAGACGGATGCTTGAAATCACAAGCTTGGACAAAAATCCGTTCAGTGTCCTCTCTCACTTGGGATTCCATTCTGCTGAACTGCTCCGGTGTTAGCGAGTGATTAGTAATAAGACAATTCAGCTCTTCGGAGTAATACTGCAAGGCTTTCCCAACCACATCTTTTATATTCTGTGATTCTAACTGGGATATGACACGATTCCTTTCCATGTATTCCTCTCGAAATAATTTTGACATGTTGTCAAAGGTGGTTTGCAATGATGGGGGAAGTAGATACCCTGATGAGGATGTCTTCAATATATATTCTAGTCTTGATTTCATGTCTTTCTCATCAGGGATGCAAATGAAAGAGTCAAATAGGCGTTCGCACCCACGTACAAGGGTATGAAGGTGCGTGAAAAGGGTGCTGAAGTCCTGTCGGGTTTCAGAGTTGACTTTCTTCAGTGTGCCATCGTCTACTGCCGACTGGTACTGGCGTTCTATGTCATAAAGAAGCCTAGAATTCAGAGCAAAGTCTTTCGGTCGAAGTGATAGTAGTTTACTGAGGACAAAATCAGAGTAAGATTTCGTAGTGTCTTCTTCTTCTTGATGTAATCCTGGAGCTAAGTCTGAACCAACATGATTGGAAGTGTTGACAGCGGTGGCAGTCTTCATTGGCTCATTTTTTGATGATTTCAGTTGGACAAAAGTTTCAGAGGTAAAAGCTGGGTTCATTGAAGAAGATCCAGATCGCATAGGACACCGTGGCGATGGTTCCAATTGGACTTTAATTTCGTCCTCAGCTTTAACTCGGGCATAATTCTCTCTGAATCTTGAGTTTGTAGAAGTAACTGCAATAGCTGAATGCCTCGTTTCCTCCTCAGCTTTAATTCGGGCATAATTCTGTCTGAATCTTGAGTTTGTAGAAGTAGCTGCAATAGCTGAATTCCTCGTCTGACTTTCATTAGCTGGCTCCCTGCGAAATGAAACTCCAGGCGCTACTTTCTCTGCATTCGAACTGACTGGTGTCGTTTCCATGGATACTGTTGTATTTTCAATAGGCAAACCGCGCTGTTCCTTTACCGTGGGACCACCATCCAGAACTCTCATTTTGGCTCCGAATTCGCGAAAGTTCGCTTCCGCCTTTGCCAGCTTCGATCCTAAATAAATAATTCGGGTGAGATTTGTAAATAAACTAAAATTAGTGTTCTATGCTGACAATGACTTACTTTCAACCACCCCACCAATCCCAGTTTCTTCCCACGTTCCAATAACAGCATGTGCCCCCGTCTCCCTTTCCAGAAATGGACCTTTTTTCAAATCTTCGGCCTCTGCCGGTGTCAACTTTGATTTCGTCAATGCATACTGAGTTCTACCCTCATTGTCCTTCTGCATACAATCCCCCGAACCTACCGATTCGGGTCCCTGGTTCTTCTGGTCCTGACATCCTGTACGATCGACCCTGTCCCCCTCTTTAGTATCATTATCAAGTTCGGACCAATCAGAACCATTAGAGCTACTATGACTGGACTCGTTCATTTCGTCAGCATTCACCATTTCAAAGTCCATGTCATCCGACAACCCCGACTGTGACCTGTGCAATGATTAGAAACAAATTAAAAATCTGCGCACATCACATTCAATCGGATTATTTCAGTGTGTTACAGAAAACAAACTTTTAACTTACTCTTCCTCTACTGACTGCAATTTCTCTGCCATAACTCCCAAGTATTCCACGCTGCTACTGCTTGTATGAACACATGTGAATATTTTTGTTTCACTTATTAATGCCGATTCATTTATTGAAAATGACAGTTAAATCTTCAAATGTCCCGTGGAATTGCGTTCTGTTCTGTTCTCATCTCCTGTCCTATCAGCTGAACTGAACATGAAATGAACGGACAGGGGAGCAAGGGCCCTATAAGTCGCAGTTGTTGCTTCAATAAAAGCAACAGCACCAAAGCACACGCTGGAGTCATGCATTCAATGTGGGAGCACGTTATCATCATCTTCCCTCCACGGAATGCTGTGGCAGCGAACGGCTGATAAATCATCGTATTTTTATTTATTTTTCCGTACAGTGCATTTTAATGTCTGGCAGAGAGATACTATGTAAACTAACGTAGATTATTATACATAGGCATCTTTTAAGAACACCAGACCCTCACCGCTGGGCCGCTGGATACTATAGGCCATACTAAAGACCAAAGTCATGAACACCGTCTTTGGGGTATACTGATGCGGTTGTTATGGCACTTCCACTTGCAGCTTACGGCAATTTAATCACGGATGAAATCAGTCATGTACAGTTAGGCTGATATCAGGCATGTTACTTGAAAGTCAGACTTGATGACTGAAATAAGTCATATTCAAAATGAAACAGAAAAAAATACTGCTTGGCTGTATGGGGTGAGAAGAGCATCTTTATTTTCAAACACTCGCTCCTTTGGTTCAGAGTCACTCAAAGAGATTCAAACGTTTCCAATGGATTCAAGTTCACATTTGGCTCTGTAGCTTGCAGAGGCTGGCATCCATGAAAGTTGCGGATATGCTTATGGAGAATGATGCGAACTCTTTGCTTGCAAATTGTATTGTGGAAGCTTAATTGAGGGGTAAATGAAATTGCAAACAAGTCCGTTTTGTGGTTAAATCGATTTATAAAAGGAATACAGAGCGCTTGTGCAAAAGGCGGACATTAATTCGGGTATTTATTCAGACGAGAAGTGAAACCAGACTTTTTTGATACTTGCAGTGACAATTACTGTTTGAACACTGTTACCGTTTAATGAGTTCAGTACCAGATTGAGGTCAATTTGAATAAATACACAAGATGGCCAGTGAAAATCGAAGAGGAAGACCGAAAGCCTGTGTAAATTTTGATGAAGTTTCAAATTTGCTAAAAATGAAACTTTCTGTCCCGAAGATTGCCCTTCTAACTGGAGTGTCCGTGAGTACCATTCGAAGAAATATGACAGCTAATAATACAAAGGTACATTCTGATTTGGATATTTCACAGTAATATCAAATGGAGTGAATTCAAGCGTATAACAAAGATGTTTGAATTTTAAGGTTAAAGATGCCTATTCTACACTGCCAGACGAGAATATCAAAGAAATTCTGGCCTCAATAATGGTGCAGCAACCAAATACTGGAATGAAGCTAATGAAAGGAATGCTTTTTAGTAAGCATGGAATCCGGATTCCTGAGCAAAGACTGCGAACATTGATGAGAGAGATCGATCCGGAAGGTGTTGAGAATCGCAGAAGAAATAATCGGGCAATAATTAGGCGAAATTACTTCGTCCCGTTTTCAAATTCATTGTGGCACATTGATGGTAACCACAAATGTGTGAGGTAATTCATGATTCAAACCTTTAGATAAGCTTGAATTAATGATGAATTAAATGATTTAAATGTCCTGAATTTTCCGCATTACAGGTACAGAATTGTAATCCGAGGAGCAATTGATGGCAAGTCAAGAAATTGCATGTACTTAGAAGCTGGAGATAATAATTGCGCCACCTCCAGCTTAGAATCATTTTTCAAAGGTGTCCAACGTTACGACACACTGCCGTACAGAACAAGAAGCGATAAAGGAGGAGAAAATGTCTTAATTGCTCGGTTTATGCTCATGACAAGAGGAACTGGTAGAGGGTCTCATCTTACAGGTCGCTCTGTAAATAATCAAAGGTGATATACTGTTAACTTCAAATTTACATATTTTAAACACAAAAAATGTTACAGCACTTAATTGTACTTAAATTTTTGTATGTACAGAATCGAAAGATTTTGGAGAGATGTGAACAAGTTTACATCCAAGTTTCACCAAACATTCTCAGAACTTGAAGAAGATGGATTCCTGAATATTGATGACGAAAATTCCCTTTTCATTTTGCATCACGTTTATCTCCCACGGATAAATCAGGAGCTTGAAGAGTACCGGAAGGGTTGGAATTCACATCCGTTATCCACTGAGAATAACCATTCACCTGAGCAACTCTTACTTATCCACGCCCGTCAACCGACAGAAATATTTAACCAGGTTAATTTAAAATAAATATCTGTAGCATACGCATGAAATGATTGCTAAAAATATTTTATTTTCAGGGTTACCTCAGAAACATGTTCCTCACCTGTATGCAATACCATAACCCATTGTACGTAGATGATGATCCAATCCGGAACCCGAGCATTATTCAGCACAATATATCTTCTGAAAAGCTTGAGGCTTTGTCTACGGTAAATGTTCTTCGGTACTCCGAGAATAATGGAAAAGATATTTACCAGGAATGCCTCAACCTCCTCATGTAAAAATTATCATGAGTTAAATCACGGCATTGAACTAAATAAAATATTCTGAAACTGTCGTGCAGAATTAAAGGGGGAAAACATTTCTGTTACTTTCTGAGGCGAATTTCTACGATGATTTAGTTGCACCAATTCAGCATTATTGCATAATAAATCCTCCATAGATGGACGCATAGAGCAAACTTAGGCGCGTTTTGCTTGGTGATGTCCACGCTGCTGGCCAGCAATCTAGCGTCTCCTGATCTTGTAACGGATAACTACCGGTTTTCAAAGTATTTAGTCGATTGAAACCTTTCGAGGGTAGTTAGAAGAAGGTTTTTGAAACATGAATCGGTTTTTTCATCCAAATTTTAGTCGAGCTCCACAAATCTCTGTAAATAGGGCTGCTGCACCTCAGCCATTACGCATTGGTAAGTTTCCGTCAAGTTTCTACGAGTCAAGCTTTCTAGGTCGTCTTATTTGATTGATGCTTTACTGTGATAAACGATCTGGTTAGAAATTTGTCTGAATTGTGTATAGGGAATCCTTATCCCAGCGCGGAAGGGCGATACATGGCCATGGGGCCTCAGATGCATATCGGGAATACAGGTCATCAGATGCCCGAGAATATGGAAGGAGTGAGTTCTGCTCCATCAAGTAAAATAAAGCATTTTATTCTGTCCCCAAAAATTGATACATTTTGCTTATATTCTTTGCACTCATTTCAGGTCAAGCTCCCGCTTTTGAACAACAACTTTATTCAGAGCAGCTAGTGAACAATGAAGTTCGGTCCATTTTTTTGCCTTATGCGCAGTCATCTACTCAATCCATTCAAAATAACCCAGCAACTTCAAATGCATTTTTGGAAGCTCCACATGGTTCCAGAACTCCTTACACGGCGCAGTTAAATGCAATCAGATTGCAGAGCAGAGAAAATCCGTCAAAACGAAGAAGAACTGCGCCCCCATGCCCGCCAGTTAAAATAAAGCAACTTCAAGTATGCTTTTTGGGAAGCAAAGATGAAGTTACTCGGCCAAATCAGGACAGGCGTATCGAACTTGGTGTCAACGGCTTAGGAGATGCAACCGTATCCTTTGGTAAGATGTTCAGCAGATTCGTGGAATATTCGTTCAGATTTAAAACTTTTGTGTGCAAGTGATTAAAATTATTGACTCTTGACTTCGCAGGGGATCAAGCCAATTTCAGTGAAATTTACAATGCTATTGTGCACTCATTCAGTACACAAATTCTACCCATGATCAATGGAGAGACGGAGACTCTTGCAGCTATTGAGTTCGGAATTTTTTATAGCAAAGGACAGGGTAATGCCAGGCAAAAATTAATTCCATTTAGACCTTCCTACAATGCTTCGGACATAAAAACTCTTGGCATAAACTGCCTTTACATTAAGCCTTCGGTAACTCTGCTTAAGGTAAACAAATTCTTTCATTTGTATGCACTGGCATTGATTCTATTTTGCTCGCGTCCTTGCTAACATTTTTGAATCTAAACTTATCCAGGAGGAAGATGCAGATTTGGAAGGTGACAATGAAAGTGAAAATAGCAGCGAAAGTGACGAAAACAACCAATCATCGGCAAATGGAAATCAAAGTTCGAACGAAAACGTTCCTGTGGTGGTGGTGGCGGAGGCCCGTAGCAGTTCGGGAAGTAATAATACAGCTGGATTCCAGTGGCCGAGTGCAGAAACGTTTATCGGTAAGACAACAAATGACGACTGTATTCATTAGCTTACAAACAATTAGTTAAAACAAATCAATTTCTTCCTCAGATTCACGTGACTTTGAAGAGCTGGTCAGATTACTTCGTGTTGCATATCCTGAGCCACAGATTATTGATGTGCCAAAAATGGGTGAAATTAGTGCTGAAGAGATCGTTCGCTTCAGAGATGAGATTTTGCCGTACCAAAAGACTCGAGTAAACATTCAAGGCGAACCTCGTAAGAACTTCTTTTTACTACTGAAGTACCAACAGTTTGGGAATTTGAAATTTGAAGTATTAATTCTAACTTTATTTGCCACAGGTACAGTGGATCTGGGTGGCCCGCTACGTGCCTATGTCACAAAGCTAATGACAGCTTCCGCTGAAACCACTTTCCAGGGGGTAGCCATACTTGTGGGGCCTAACTGCTACCTTACAGTGAATGATGACATGAAGCTTATCGATGGCAAAATATGGAGTGCATTTGCAAATTTCATGGCATTTTCAGCAATGAATACAGGGATTGCCTTTGTGGGCCTGTCCCGTCCACTTGTGTCATACATTTGCTCCAAAGACGGAACTTGTGATGTACCCATAAAAACTGATGACATTCCCATCATCCCTGTTAAAACAGCAGTGCTTGAGGTATGTAAAAAAGCTCATATTCCGCTTCATATTGTATATTCCTATTTCTCGTTTAATGCTGTATATTTTCCTTCTTGTTCTACATACAGCTTGAACAACGGATTCAAAATGAGGAGTACGAAATCTCTAAGGAGCAGCAAGAGAGCATTAATTTCTGGCTTAACATATTTCATCATACAATTTGTTTCAATGAGGACCCTGCAGAAGCTGTTCGTATACTAAAGGAGCAAAGTGTGATTTCGCACCGCAAAATGGCTTTGGAGGCTCTTAGAATTGCATTTCAAACTACACCATTCGGAAGTTGGGTTGCTAGTCATCCCGAATCACACGAATCCTTGTTTCCGCGCTGTGTAGAGACCAATGTAGCCGATTTCATTGCAAATGTTCAGGTTACTGATGAAAACGCAGTCATGATTACATTTCTGCACGAATATATGCTCGGATGGGTAAATGGTGAGTGCAAATATATTTGCCATGTAAGCTTTAGTAATGAATGCGAATTATTTGTTTATTATTATTTGCAGCCGGTCAAAAAGTTTCCACCATCATTGAGCTTCTCACCGGATTTCCTACATTCACAGACAACTCAAGATCCTTGTCTGTCATGATAGATACAGATCTTCGCACGTTTAAGGCCTCTACCTGCGGTGGAATACTCAAAGTTTGTCCTGTAAAAAGCTATGCTGAATTTGAAGAAAAAATGAACGAGTTAATAGCTAATGGATCCGATGGCTTTAATGATGTTTAATGCTTGACAGCACTGTTGTTGTTGTTACAAAATCTTTCTGTCTTCTGTGCTTATCTATGCATTTTGAACAATTCCTGATTTTTATTACTCCGTTAAATAGTACCAGTAAGTTTCTATAAAGTGCACAGGGGTTAGATGAGACTACGCTAGTCTGGGTTCAAGATTTTTGCTTGGTACTTGTTTCTGTAATGTGACTTTTATAAAAAACCTGCATTTTTACTCATACTTCCCGTATTATTATTGCACCAAAATCTTTGAAAGCTATTGGCATCAGCATTTGCAACAAAAATTCACCAATGCTCTTCCGGATCTGATAATTAGCCCAATTAGTTTTCACATGACGATGGGAGGAAAAGAATTACGCATTTTCATTAACCAGAGCTTAGCATTCTTTTTCGTTCTCGTTAAATTGCTTACAAGTACCACCGACATTGTTTCTTGCCGTTATGCATAACCTGAAGCAGTCTCAAAGCATGCCCGAGTCATCTAATAGTCACGTTTTAACATTAATATCTGCACTCGTCTGTTAACAAGTCTGGCCAGAGAAAGTATAAACGTTTAACTGAATCACAAACAAGCTGCTGAAACGGAGAAAAATTAACAGCGCGTTGCCCCTGGATAGGCAAACAGTTTGATCTCTTGAAGAAGTTAGTCACATATTTGTATGAAATATTCGCTTGTGTCACTGCACTGCAGTGCACTGTCTACAAGAACGACCCAGATCATGTTCAATAATAATTGCAAATCGTCTCAACTTTATAACTCTGCATGAGTTCAACTCTTCCAGACTTGTGGTTATTTCTGTACTTGCGCTCGTAGACAGACCAACTAGAGACCGAGACCTGGTACAATAAAACGTTCGAGGATTGTTTATCTGTATAATTTTTAAAATTTTGATGCAATGTCAAAATAATAACTGTTGTAACTGTAAGGAGCACGAGGAATCTTTGGTCGTTCGCATGAAGAATATTGTTTGAATGAAGCATTTCAATATTTAGGTACAACAATTGATTAGATTGAATGCATCCTCATTGTGGCCTTGTTCCTTCATCATGATTTGACATAATTCCCCAAATATATCAGGGTCCATCGTCGCACTGTATGTAAGTCCTAACGATGACTAGGATTTTAACCTTTGACTTTGCCTTTGTCATTCATAGTTATTTGTCCGCAGAAATCATCATCACTCAAGATGTTAAAAAATATCTGTCGGCAGTCCTGTCCTTTTGGTATCGATGCTAAGCAAGAGTACTGTCAATATTATAATGCCTTTTCATCTTCAAATAATCTTCGACAGCAATTATTAAGGATGTGATCTAAAGGGTTTAATTTGCTTCACACTCCATGGAGTTCTCGTTTTTCAAAATGTATGCATTCTATAGCGTATGTCTCATCCAACTTTACTCCCAACTTTGGTTGTTTTTCATGAGAAATAGACCCCTTAAATTTACAAAACTTGAATGAAAATATGGATGTCATTACATTAGTAGCCCTACAACTTCAGCTTTATTACAGCCATTCTATCTCCTCTTGTATTTCACTGCCAATTAATACAACACAGGCCTTCGGTCTCATTAATTGCTGGAGTTTGTTTGGAGTTTGAAACTGCATTAACGATGAATTGGACACATAATTACATTAATGTTTCTAATATTTCGGAAGTTTTAAGAAGAATGTACACATCCTCTTGACATCTGTCATTAGTTTCATGCAGCACGTTAATGTATGCAGCATCAGCACGTTTGCTTTGAACTCAGTTGAGGTGCCTCCTGAATCTTCTCTCTGCGGAGTGAATCTTTTTGACTTCAAAATCACCCCATAGCTCCATTTCGCGTATTACTTCACACGTCACACTACATTATAATACAATAACATTAGAAACATTAGAATTAGAACGCACAGCCATATGGGGTATGTAGTGTGACGTGTGAAGTAATACGCGAAATGGAGCCTCCATCTAAATACTGCAACTCGCAAATGGCGCTAAAGTCAAACTTTGTTTCTATAGAACTGTCGTAAATCGTCGTAAGGGAGCATTCAAATATAACGTTATCAAAATTTCGGGAAATTTCAGGGCACCCACCCACTTCGTTATCGTATGTA
>JAQFYD010001741.1:0-11265 GCA_034694225.1 Bourletiella hortensis
CCCGCTATTAGAATCAGCTTGGAGAAACTTAGTTTTTTCCTGTAATAAACTGGGTTGTTAAATGTTCACGTATTCACTACTATAGCGAACAATCGTCATAACCGTCATAAATTGACTGCGTGCTTCCCTCAGACTTACTTGCAAGTCTCAGTCAGAATTGGGATTCATGCTACTATTATATATGTTGATATTTTATTGTAGTACAATTTAGATGATCTCTCCGCGTGCAGTTTTACCTTTATGATCATATGAAAGAGTCGTTAAAGTGGGAGTGTATAAATGGTGTGTGTGATGATGGTGATGATGATGACGTGATTGTAATAGACTTGTGTGTGTATTTTGTATAGGGAAACCATGGAAACAATGTTGGTGGAGCAGCAATATATACGTCCTCCACTGCGACCCTTTGATCTCGAGATGGCCTCAGGTTCATTGACTCTGGAAGAAAAGGCATTACTACAAGCTCGTGCTCACATTCTAGGACTACGAAGTCCCTTCCAATCACCGAATTTGATGGGGGCTGGGGCAATGTCACCTTTTGGAAGTCCCACTGGACCCACTGGCTCCATGACAATGAGCCGGATGCAAGAGGTTGCAGGGGCTAATGCACTTAATGGAAGTTTATCCCAGTTATATGCTATGAGTGCAGCTGCGGCAGCTAATGCTAATGCCGCTGCCGCCGCAGCGGCTGCTTCAGGCTCCTCCAATGGTAGCAGTCGATCACAGCAACAGCAGCAACAACAGCAGTCACAGCAACAGCCGCAACTACCACTGCCTATACAATTGTGGACGCAATGGGCATCACTTCATGGACTGTCCCCGCTGGCCCCTACATTACTGGCACATCATGCCCAACTGGCCGCTGCCATGGCGGCTGTCAATGGTCAAAATTCTAATTCACTCAGTGGTGTAAGCATTTCAAGTGGGAGCTCTAATTTAAGTCATCATAACTCGTCAATTACCACGAGCTCGACCACAAGTCCGAGCGATAGTTTGAGGTTACCCCGACCTTTCTACCCTGTCAATTCATCCTCTACGTCTCCATTGGGAATGCATCGGTTCTCACCATATCCAATTCCTTCCATGAATAATCATAATTCATCCGCTATTTCGGCTCGCTCTAATGGTTCGTCGAATAAGAGCCCAAGTCCTCTGGGTTCCCCGGATTCCCTCAGGGATGAAGTCATCTCATAATTTGCATTTTATTGAAATTACACAAACACTTTAACCTCACTCTGTCTCTCTCTCACAACTCCTCTCGCTTTTCATCCAGCCGCACATCAGACAAATTGATCGTCCGGGGTGGCATCTCTCCCCTTCATCATCATAATATTAGTAGAGACATATAGTACACACATGAGGAAAATTCATGCTCCACATCTCGTCTGTGTCAATCCAATCCCAGCTAATTTAACCCCACTTGTTCACCCCCGATGACACCCTGTCAGGATACATATGCGGAACTTCTTCATGAAGGGATGCATCCAAGATAATCACATTTAATGTGGGCATGTTACATTATTTATTTGTTGTCACAGAGTAACCATAAACTCGGACTTATGTTAACTCTTATAATTCCTACCAGTTGTATAGTTGCTACATAGAAGGCAATTTGCACACATTTCTAACTTTTATTTCCACAACCACGGTGCTTGTGCAGTGAGGCGTCAATAACAAAGATGATTTTTTTCGAAAATACCAAAAAAAAATAACTCAATTCATTCCCCATATTAATTTGCACCTAAATTCCATGCATACCAAGGTCATACGGTGTGTCTAATTTTTTTTCTATCGCAGACCCCATATCATTAGTCAAACAGTGCTTTTGCTCCTGCTGTTGCTCCTGCTTTGAATACTTAAGAGTAATTAGAAAGCGCATGTGTCAAGTTTTAAGCAGACAAAGAAGGCTAAGAAGCACTGTTAAAAAAACACATTTCCAAACAACATAATATTCAAGTTTTTGATGATAAATAGCAAGTAATTTGAAAAATTTTGCTTGCTACCTAAAAACAAGTAGTTTATAGTGGAATTACGCTGCAGGAGGGATCAAATAGGAGCCACTACTGTATATAATCATAATAATAAAATAATAATACCACTACAATAATATTAAATATTCCTGGCTACATTATCCAGTCGTAAGAAGGCAATCCATCAACTTGTTTCATTACTTACTACAAAATATTTCCTTCTAATCAACATGGTTATTAGAAGTGCTGCTGCCGTAATGGTAGCTACAGTAAAGTCCTGCTAAGTTATCATGCTGCCGGTTGTGGATGGAATTTTTTCGTATACAGAACATCTAGGATTAAAAATTATAGAATAAGTTGAACGCACGCTGCAGTTAATACAACAACTCTTTGTGATTGTTAATTAAAAGTTATTGAATACATATACAGAACAACTGAGTAATGGCGATTTCAGTTGTTGTTGGAACTACTATGAGCTTTATTATTTCCACAGGAACGACGACGACAGATGAGAACGTTTCTTACAGTGTAGGTTACATTATGAATATATCAATGCTATTAAGTACACTGTAGTACTTTTAATAAAATACTTATTGATCCTACCATAAAATATTTTTTTCCATTACATTTATTTTGTATAATAATATTCATCTCATATTGTAGCTATTGTCATCATGATCAGTATTATGAAAAATGTGTTTTTTTAATTTCCCAGCTATTAATTATAGTGCTAACTATTATTATTCTTCCTGTATTATGGCATGTAATTATTATTATTATTATCATTATTATCATTTATACTTTTATATCCATGTAAAAAGTCTATGATTACTCTCCTCTTTGTTGTTGTTGTTGTTTAGTGAAAACTATCGTCGTGGTCGCAATATATATATATTTTAGAAAATCTATATAATGATTTATTGTATGATAATAATCTAAATCCAGCTTATAATTATGAATTTTTCCGTTGTTCTTGTTCAATGTACCAAAAAATTACTGTGCGAATTCTCCTGTAATATACTATATCCATACAAATACTATTATTAAATACGTGTAATACTGTAAAGGAGGGATTAATTAATATGGACGTCAAGTAGGTGTTACTTTTGATGGTAAAAAATCATTAATAATAACAACCAATGTACACAGAACAGCTACATGCTGCAGACCACCTTATTTCCTTACTATTCGCCAATCATCACCATCATCAATGCTACCATGGCTATAATGGCATGGAATTTTATTCCAGTTTTGCAAAAATAATAAAACTGCTATATGACATGGACATTGAAATCATCACAAAGGAAGATCTACTATGCAGTTTTATGGCAATGTAATAAAATCCTGTTCCACTACTACTGGCAGGCAGGATAAGTTCAACCAGGCGGAGGGTGGGCATGTTTCTGTCATCTTAAGAGAAAAAAACATGATTGCATGTGTACAGCTAAGGGTTGATAGGAGCAAATATAGTGAAAAACTATGTGAATACTATGCACACATGACTGCAGGTGTTACATGGGATCGTTTGGATGCTGCTGATGGTAAAGGCTTAAAATATTAGGATAAAAGGGAAAATTTGAAATTTACCAACAGGATAAAATGAGCGTAACCAAGTGGAGAGAAAAAAAAAGTTGAATAAAAAATGAGGATGAAATGAAAAAAAAACTTGGCTGCTTGCTCCTTCTTCTTCTTCTTCTGGATTCATCTTCTGGATCTTGAACATTTTTGTGTACATTTCAAAGGCTTTCGGAGTAATAAAAAATGAGAGCTGGCTGACGCATAGCTAGGGAGAGGGAGAGGCAGGAAAATTGAACAACTATAGTAGCTAGTAGTAGTAATAGAGAAACTCAAGTGGCGAGAGCTTGGAGATATTATGGAGAAAGAGCCTGTGTATAGTTAGATAGCTATAGCTAATAGTCGTTGGGAAAACTTAAGGCAAGTCTTCTTCTTCTTCTTATGCACTTTGGTAACAGTTGTAATAATAGTATGCACGTGCTGCTACCACCACTGCTACATAAAGAAGAAAAAGACGAAGGAGAAGGAGGAAAGTGTGTCTAAAGCCCGACCATGTGAAAAGGGGAGTGAAGAAAGTCAGGGTAGATAAACTATAAGAGTCGGGTTTTTGGCAAAAGCTGGCGAAGTGGAGTGGCAACGGGATTTTATGAGCAAAAAGTCTGGATTTGGACTGGGAAGAATTCTCCCATAATAAATACATTATATACTACTAGCCCTCCCTTCATCTCTTCCTATCTTTTTTAGTGCTTCTTCTCTCTTCTATATAATAGTCTTCCCCTTGTCGTCCTCCTCGTCGTCGCCAAAAAAGCCATGCAAACTTCCCTTAGATATAACAAACTTGCTAATAACCTTATAGCTCAATGATATGTTATTCCTGCATGCATGCATTTATATGGGAAAGGGAGAGCAAAAGAAGCTTTGAAGGAAATGGTTGGAAAATGTAGCAGCAGCAGCATCTTCTTTATTATCCGGGTGTTATAAAGAGAAGAAGAAGAAGAGGAGAAGGAGGAGGAAGTACTATAAAGAAGAAGCGGAAGAGGAGGAAACTTTGCTGGTAACAAAAGTAGAGGCAAAAAGAGATGTATTCATGTAGCTACAGCTATAGCTAATGTAAGGGAGAGCGGATGGGAAACATTTAGTAGCTATATGTAAGTATGGGGAGAAAGGGTTGTTCGAGTCTGTCGGAGAACTAAGCAAGCAAGGGCATGAGGAACAGCAGCCAGCAGTAATAGTTCTTCCTTACGCCCATGAAAGTGAGCATATATAGCTATAGCTATAGCTACTCATGTTGGTCGTTGGAATGGAGTGAAAGAGGCTTGAGGATAGAGTTAGGACTTGGTGATATAATAGGAGCAATTTGCGTCGGGGAACAGGAGCATTTTCGGTGGTGCGATAGAGTGTAAAGTTGAAACCATTAGTGGCTTATCGTTTCCGAAAATGGATGCAATATTTCCTCACTTATCTCTATCATGTATCACGAGCCGGACACTATCAGCTCGTTGGAGGCAAACTTGGATTTCGTCGCAAAATACTCCATGTAATAGCTATAGCTCTAGAACTATGGTTAGCTAGTAGTAACCTCATGTCTACACGTGAAGGATCTTCGTAGCTATGTGCAAGCTCTCTCCACGTTTAAAATCCAGCTTGAGTGCCTAATTCTGCTTCGTGTTGCTTCCTACTACTCTGTCTTCTCGCACTCAACCTGCTAACGTGTTTCCCATGGAATTTCTCATCCACCAGTTCAAAAGGTTTCTTTATAGCTACTACTACTACTGTTGTACCACAATTACTCCAAAATATTGGTTCTGGCTAAATATTAAATGTAATTCCGCCATGTCCTGCTGCCATGTCCATACCTTTTACAAATTTATTTACAATTTGAATTTTAGATAGAAAACTGTCTGCTTTGCTTGCTTACGTGAGCGAGCTCCCTTGTGGCAGGGAAGGATAAGTTCGGATTGCCACTAGAATATTGTCAATACGGCAGGTTTCCATTCCATGTCTAAATATTAGGATTTTCAGCTGCACGCGCGGAAGCATCAGCCAGGACTCCTCTCCAGTATATTTTAACGTTGCCGTAGTAGCAGCATAAGCAGTAGCATAAAAGCAGTAGCTGGAGTATAGTCCCTCCTGGTTCTTTCTTTGGTGGTTTCTCGGCCACCACAACAGGAGGGACGACACATATGGTGAAAAACTTGCGTGGACTCCATTTGCCTGCGTAAAAAAATTTTGCCCTCAAACTCCACCCCTTCAACTTTCAACGTCGTCTGGACAAATTAATTCATCCGTGCATAGCTACATGTATACTATTATTATGCATACTGGCACGTGAAGCGAGCCCAGAAGTCAGAAAAGAATGGATTTTTCTGCAACCACCACTAACCACTACCACCTTCATCCATCCTTTAGATATATTCGTTCATATCCTTCTCCTCCTTCTAGTAAACTTTAACAAGAAAGCTCATTTTGATTACAATATTCCTCGAGGCAAGGAAAAAAAGAAGAGAAGCGAGGAGATTTTAAGTTAATTTAATAATGATAAACACTCGATCTATCATTTCAAATCATTCATAGATGAGAGAGGGACGTAGAACTGCCTTGGGTATTGCAATCATCATCATCGAAAATCAGTTAGAAGTTGGTTGGACGGAGGGACAGCAAGCAAGCAGAAAGGGTGAAAAAAATGGTGATGAGGCTAGTATGGTTGTCATTCTATGGGGCTAACCTAATTATAATCACAAAAGAGCGGTTATTTTCCCGCTGGCAGTCCAGAAGAGGAGAAAAATGCAAATTATGTAACTTTAGAAGTCATCATCATCATCATCATCCTATGTTCTATAGCTTTGAGGGGCCATTTGTAAGGACAGGTATGAGCTATTCCATGAATATATCTGAGATGGATGAACTTGGAAGCATCTACCTCTTTCTTCTATCTCTCTCTTTCTCTCTCTCTTGCCTCTTTTGTCTCGAAGATAAGTTGAAAAACAAGATTTTGTCCGTATGTCAGAGCCATTACAAGGCTGATGAGAAAGGGACAAGTTGATTCCTATCACCACATCACCATCCTCATATTAGAATCTCTTAGGGATTTTAGCATTACAAACTATATATTTTACACTTTCTGCTACCATAATACTCACTTATTCACCACTCTCACTCAAATTAATCTTATGTGTGTGTGTGTGTGTGTCTGAATGCAAGTTACATGTGTGAGCAAACAGGATCTTATCATTTTTAGCAGGTTATCCACCATTGCATGTTCTACTGCTCCTAGATAATCACTTAGCAGCCCAAGTCTTTAACTGTTCTTGTTGCACTGTTATTATTAATTAAAATCAATCAATCGACCGCCCATTGATTAACAAAGTCAAAAATGTATGAGACTGCGAAACCTAAATTTAATTTCAAACAAGATCTGCTTGCAACACTCCTTCCAACTATGGCAACATCATACAAGGGGATCCTACAAAGTTGTTATTATGATTATTGATGGGCATTCAAATTTATGTCTTCTAGACATAGACAGCTCTATGCTACTGTGTAGTAAGTGGAAGAAGGAAAACCCACAGCCTTACTCTTGTCACATTCATTTTCTCCTCCACAACCTAAAATGGCCAATGGTCGTTAGAAGAGCGTAAATCAATGGGTAAAACAATGAATTCAATCAATAAGCTTGCACATTTACTACTACTCACAGTCCTAAGTAAGTACGTACGTACGCCATTACGTCATTCAAGTAAATGTTTCACAAGGAGCCAAAAAGGAAGATGCCCAAGGCTTTGTTTGTGTCAATCTTCTCTCTTTTGGACCGCATTCACAATACGCAGGAACTCTACCATGGATAAATGACTTCTCTGTTGCTAACATGACCAAAAACATGTTCGTGCTCTGTACTTGACGCAGCCATCTCCTCCACTGATTGAATACGTCATCAGCAATTTGAAAAAAAAATTAACATGAGTTGTCAAAGATGGAAGATGAGGATGATCATGAAGATGATGAAAATTATTTACCAAGCAAATAAGCTACGGATTAAATGATCCGCGGGAACGTTGACAGCTAAGGAGAGGATAATTACTTCAAGTTCACTCGAAGAAGAAGAAGTGGAAGCAAAAAGTTCTATTGTTCTTTGGGTATTTCATATCATGATGAAACCCTATGTGTTTATATTGGTAGGGGTCAAGTAGTTGGTAAACGGATGATCATCATATGCTTAATAAGTAGTAGTAGTGGTTGGTAGTCGGGCAAGAATAAAAGAATGAAAGATGTGCTCAAGAAATACGAGTTAGAGGCGTGTAAGGAAAGGCTCTCGGTATATTTTGAATCCCCTCTAATTTCAATCATGGAGGATTAATTAGAGGAAAATATTTCACGATGACAGGGAAGGATTACAAGCCTGGCAACTTTTTAGACAAATATTTTTGATGAAAATTTCGTGTTGTATTCCTTTATTAAAAAGGCCTCCCTGGTCCATATAACAAGTCTTCTTCTCTTCCTTTCTTCATCTGCTTTTTCTCCTCACGCTGCACACGTCTTCTCTTCTATAGCAACCAAGTCAACCATGTATATATATTGCTCATCTCAGCTTTAATGCTCCTTTACAGCTCATTACTCCAGGTCTTGCACTCTGACACTTTTCATGAACATGGAAAGACGATGGCTAAACTTCTCCGTTTGCCACACACACAGAGCTTCTCAACGTTCCATTGCTCTTCTTCTCCCAGCCGGCCACGATGGCCAATAGAGCACCTGTTAATTTTTTATTTTTTGAAATTATTTAAACACGTATTACGAAACTCTCAGCAGTAAGCTCAATAATAATTTATATTAGAAATCAGTAGCGTGTCTTTTAGCTACATGTATGCAAATGGCCTTGAGAGATTCTATGTTAAAATATATAAAAGACGAGATTGAAATGCTGCATGATGATGACTGATGAAAGCAATAATTAGGTTTCATCCCACCGTCATCGACAAGGGCCCAAAGTGATATAGGAGGCTCCGCTTTACGTGTAGGAAATCATGTTATACATTTCTTATGTAAGGAAGAAAGACCTACCACGAAATATTAAATAAAAAGAAGGGCCAAGTGAGAAAGAGCACGGAAGGTTCCCTCCAGAATTCTATCTCATTCTTCTTCTTCTCACAGATATTCACCAGTGCATTGTTAAATGAACAACCCGCGAGCGTGGTTCACTCCGCCGGAGCTAATTACGTACGAAGTAAATAATTCCAACTGATTAGATGAACATTCCAAAATTCCACAATCGGAATGAACAAATCATTACTGTTACGCTCCAAACTGGCTCTCAATATCTATCTGCTCTGTTTATAAACCTCATCTTGATGCTACAGAAAGTTTTGGAAAGTATTTCATACATTCAACAATAAGATGGAGAAGAGGATGACTTGAAGGGAATGTGATCGTTGTTTTGTTGTTGGTTCCCTGGGAAATTTTTAGGCGTAATGTGAAGACTTGTTTCATCCTCTTCGTTAAAAGATTCATTGAATCTTCGTCCGTTGAAGTCTAAAATTCTTCGCACATTTCTTCATGAGAACGAACTTTATACCTAACGGATCTAACGGATATAGTTAGTGGCCATGTCCTGGTAAAATGACACATGGTAGCAGTGGCTAAGTAGTGTGGATGATATGAGCGACGTGAGGCGCTATACTAGTTTCAGAACTGCTACTACTGTACTTGTAGTATACATATTCGCTGATAAATAAGGTGAAGAGATTTGCAAGTAAAATACATGAGTGACAGGGAATAAATGAAGGAATGTCTTGAGGGTTTTGTTTGTGCGTTTAGGATTTATTTGCTCAATTGGGCTCTTCTTCTTGTTGTGTGTAGATAGCGAGAAGGAGAACGAGAGAGAGATAGTGGAAGGAGGAAGGTCTGAATAAGATGAAGGAGGGTTGTAAATTATCTTTTGTTTAGCTTTACACACCAGGGGTCATCTTCCTACTGGCCCAGTATTACAAGCAACAATTGGATACCCCACGAGGAATTGGTAGCTTTATTTACGTGAGGGTAGTGCTAATATCAAAGCGTAGCTAATTGTCTCTATTGGAACACCATGGAGGTCCTGAGAAGACACACAGAGAAAAGGACTTGAATTCCTTGTCTTCCTTAAGCACAGCTACTTAACAAGGTCCATGTGTTGAGCAGGAGCACACGGAGATCATTCATTCTGCCCACCAGCACCACTACGTAGTTCATTTATATGTATTTACATGGGAAAAGCCCTTTAGACTAATAGTATTCTAATTTTAGATCTTTAAATTATTTCTTCTTCTTCTTCCTCCTCCGCCATCACAATACCAGGAATAATTAGCAAGAGAGAGAGAGAGCACATGACAAGCTTCTTATAGTATTCCGTTCATACCAAGCATTTATGGTAGCCTGATGATTGTCCGTACAATCAAATCACGGACTCGTCGACGACATTATTGAGCACAATTAAAGTCGTGTGACTTGCTTAAAATCAAGCTCTTCTCTGTTCAAGGAAGTTCCCTGTTCGTTCCCTTTCTTCAACTGTGTATTCCTTACTAATGGATAGTTTGTCTGTTGATGTGAGAGTCTGACAGAGGAATCTTTGAAAGCTCCTAGTAGTTTCGGCCGATTTAATTTCACCATTCATCTCCTTTTATGAGTCCGTGTGTGATGTTGGCGTTTGTACTCTGTCAACGTTCTTTTGCCTCCCATAGGGAGGATGGATGCCTTGCATATTATTACAGAACGTAAAGTAAGTAGATGCATTTTATTTGTGAGAATGGCAGCAGTAATAATATCATACTGTGGCATTGTCAACAGACAAGTATATAGTAGCGAAAGTAAAGAAATGCAGACGTTCCATATTCAACGCCTTCATAGCTATACATGATCCCGCGTGCGAAGCTCCGCCAGCTACTACTCATTCCAATCACCGAATGCCATTGCTGAACAAATTATAATGGGAACTAAATGACATCCTTTTCCGTGCTCGTTAGTTTTTATGGATCCTCTCTCAGCTTTAAGTTTCATCTAATCGTCACGCAAACTGAACGGTTTCTAGGGTCCGACTGCTCCTTCCCTATACATTTTTCTCAGCCTTCATAGTGAACCCCCTTTCCCTCTCATCATCATCATCTGTTTGTGTAATTTCCATGCGTGCCTGAAAAAGTTTCCGCTCAGGCCTGGTAGCACTACTGGTGTGAAACTCTCATTGTTTTCCGCCCTCAAAGCATTCAGAAGAACTACTGGCGACGGCGAAAGTTGATAAAAATTCTAAAATAACAATAATTGCTACAACAATGGACAATCCCTGGTAATCGATTGAAACAAAATGGACTCTTACAACAACATTTGTATTCTTTTGTTTGATTTAATTTAAAAAAAAATAGTAAATGTACCTCGTGCTGCAATGCAGCTGCTGCTGCGGGATGTGACAAGTGGGAGCAGGAATAACTGACAATACTTTTAATTCATGTGGATATTTTTTTATATAATCCGATTAGAAGACGAAGGAAATGTGCTCCGCTGCAAGATAATAAGGTGTTGCAATAATCTCCTTAGTTATGGTTCCATGTCTAATGCTATAAGAAGGCATTGAATCCTGTAGCTATGGCCTCCCGAATTCATGCATCTGTGTGTCTGTTGTTGTTGTTGTTGTTATATCAGTGACTGGTCCAGTCAATGCATGCAACCTTCCCTCCAGTAGTGGAATCATTATTTAGGCTAATTCACGCCATGGCATTAAATTGTAACCTTCAAAAATCCTCCATTCCGGTGGTACATC
>JAQFYD010001742.1:0-11262 GCA_034694225.1 Bourletiella hortensis
TGGTTAAGCATAGGCACAATGCTAAAGGGTACACCAACATGGCTATTCCCTTGTACTGTATTATTCCATACAGAAATCCATGTCATCATAAACAATACACAGCATTGTGTTAAGTACACACATCATAACATGTCATACATTTATACACATACAAAATTATGATTGCCAAACTGCATTGGACATTGCAGAAATGGCAATATGTACTCACATGCCTGAAAGTATTACGTCCGATAAAGCCACTAACTTTCAAGGGGTTGCAAATGAACTACGGAGTCTAATCTCAATGGTCAACTCCCCTGAGCATAATCACGATATGACAAAGTTTTGTGCAGAACATCATATCAAGTGGAAAATGAATCCTCCAGCTGCACCCCATTTTGGAGGCTATTGGGAAGCTGGTATTAAGTCGTTCAAGTACCACTTCCGGCGTGTAGTTGGAACTACACCCTTAACATTCGAAGAGGCACATAGGGTTGTTGCGAAAATTTCGGCTTGTCTTAACTCAAGACCCCTTACAGCTCTCTCTACAGACCCAAATGATTTCAATGTCCTTACTCCAGGGCATTCCCTTATTGGATCTTCGTTATTAGCCTTACCACAACAGAATCTAACGAAGAAATCAGTGAATATACTGACGAGATGGCAGCTTGTGCAGAGGCTTACTCAACATTTCTGGCAAAGATGGAGTAAAGAATACCTCACGCGGTTGCAGCAAACACAAAAATGGTAGAAAAATGTAAAAAACATCACTGAAGGTGAACTGGAACTTATTTGAGACGACAACCAACCACCGCTGAAGTGGAAACTCGGTCGTGTGATTAAAGTTCATCCTGGACAAGATTACAAAGTTCGTGCGGTCACACTCAAGACTGTAGATGGCGAGATTGTTCGCCCTATTGTTAAGCTGTCTTTGTTACCATGTAATAATGATGTTTAACTTTGAAATAAGTATTTCATGGTCGGCGGTATGTTCGGTAGTGCATGATAACATAACGTAATGTTTGATTTAATGCTAATAACTTATTCTATGCTTTCCTATAGCTTTCCTAAAAACTGTAACTATTACTAGAAAGTGCTAGAATAAGGGACTCTCTTCTTATACATGTTGAATGACCTTGACACGACATTAAAGTGCTCTTAAAACGACACTAAGTTGCGCCCTAAACTGCAAAATGGGACAATTATAACCGTTTTTGATGCAACGTTAGATTTTGCAATGTACGTAACGAATGGTGAATAGCAAGCCATGACGGTCCATGCGAAACGTGAGCCTCAGTGCAAAAAATTCGTGGCACTCAAACAGATGATCTTTTATCGAATAACTGAATCTTGATACCTCACAGCGGTACTAAACTTAGATCATTTTGTATTAGTGATGCTACTTAAAGAATGGAGGCTTCTACCCTGCATTCCCAAATAGGTTCCGGCGCTAGTGAGTCTTCTGTGAATCGACTCGTGCCCTCATCAAACTTCGCCGTTAACTGATTCACAAACCTCTGAGTCTGATCAAAACAATTGGTTTCTACCTGCGAATACTCTTTGAAATAAGAGATGCTTTGAGCGTGGATTGTTTATCGTCGTTCAGAAGGAAATAAGGATAATGCAAAACATGTCAAGTAACAACAAGCACAGTTACATACGCAAGAAGTGCACTATTTCAATTTATTCTCTCATTTTCGCTGATGCAGGAGTTTATAAGGCAGCTAATCTTTATTCTACGACTTCACAGGCCTCTAATAATTGCAACACCAAGTCTGAGTGTAAAATATAGGACAGCTGACGTGTTGTTAGCACGTATAAAAGTCAATTCAGCAAAGGCTTGTGTGATTATTACGACAGCACTGTTAGTACAACCCTTTCGGCAACGTTTTTTAGAACTAAAACAGCTTCCTGATGGGTTAAGCCTTCCAAGATCTCTCCGTTTACACCGAGAATCTGATCACCACGTTTTAAGCTACCCTCTGTGGCGGCTGCACCGGTTTCAAATACAGTTTTTACATAAATTGGTAAGTTTCCATAGGGGGAGTCGTGACCTCCAACAATACTGAATCCTAGTCCATCAGGCCCGCGATGCAAAATTATATTTTTCAATTTGGAACTCCTTGGTGTTGTCTCTATGCCACCTTTGCGGTTAGTGACGTTCACGTTGCTGGAAGCTGCTTTTTCCTCCTGGGGCAGGTTTAAGTTACTGGACTCACTGCAACGAAACATGTTTCAAGCGCATATGATGAATAAAAGGCTATTAATGCACACATATTTTAAAGACATATATTAAAATTGACTGACGGTACGGACCCATGTATTTTAATTTTTTATTCATTGCTGACGATGCAAATCCAATTAATTCAGCATGAAAAGGAAAAGAATCATAATTGAATATTTGATATTACAATACGCTTCAGCGACTGTTAAGCTTACACATTTGGTGACTGTGACGTAGTAGAACGACGGATAGCTCTCAACCGCCCAATTTTCATGACAACGTTCCCAGTTGCCGTTTTGAGGACAGAAGCAGCTTCTTCCTGAGTAGCAGCTTTTAAGTCTAAGCCATTTACAGAAATTATTTGATCCCCTTTCATAAGGCGCCCATCAGCTGCTGCTGCTCCACCAGGTACCTTAGGGAAAAAATTTCAACATTATTGATTGCTAACTGCGATTTGTGGCAAAATGTCAGAGTATTGCAGCAAATTCGCTGAGGGTTAAAATGAAGCTGCCTTCTGAAGCCGTGGGTTGGTAGGCGCTACTTGTTTTTTGGAGCTGAAAGTGTGATTTAGGTGGTGTATAAATATGTAATGTAATAAATTAATGCTTACGACATCCGAAACAAAGATTCCCGGACCATTTTTCTTTCCCACTATCGAAAGTCCTAATCCTTTCCCTGACTTCTTCGTTAATTCCACGTCAATGATCTCGTACAAGTCATTTTCGTTTGTAACTGATTCACGCAACACAACCATTTTGACCTTAGGAGGAGTTTGCCTCAAAGCAGCCAGAGCTTTGCTATGCGTGATATTTTGGAAGTCTTCATTGTTAACAGAGAGTAACTGATCTCCAGGCTTCAAGCGTCCATCTTTTGCGGCAGCCCCATCTGGGTAGACTTCATGGACAATAATTGATCCCTGTATGTGTTGTAAGCTTTGAAAGAACTGCGTTCAAGGAGAAATTAAAAAAATTGACAAGAACTCACTAAGAAAGTATCATTTCCACCGACGATGCTCAAACCAAGTCCTAATTTATCTTTGTTTATCTCAATTGTCGTCTCACGGCCTGGTTTGATCACACATGTGCTCGGATCCTCAGGTGGCTCTTCAGGTTTGATTTTTGGCAGTAATTTTGTGCAAGTGTGAGGCAGTTTTATCGGTTCAGAAGATTCACACAACCGGGTCACGGGGATGGGAGTTTCATTTTTAAGCGGAAGTTCACATTTTACGGTGCAGGCCACGGTTTTTGAGGGAGAAACGCCATTAATGTCGTTATCAGATCGAAAACCAGGCACGGTTGAAGACGCAGTACCGAAGGCAGATCCAAATTTCGTGGTCAGCGAAGGAAGTTGTGATGGTTTGAGGACATCTGTTATTCCAGTCAAATGAAGTTAATTCATATCTACTGCTGTTCATTCTACGTAGCGTACACAAGCTAGGACTTAGGTTAGGACTATAGCAAAGAGGCCGTAATAGATACAAAGCTAACAAGTACCAACGCGGTCATACACTGAGATTGCAAGGCTTAATGATTCCGCCGCAGTGTAACCGTGCACATATACCGCAGAACGCCGAACTGGAACTCGAATAAGGCACGTATTAACGTTAGTTATTACCGTACATAAAAGCTATAAATTAGCACAACCACAGGTTAAAGGTTAAGCAAATTCAGGCAACTACGGAACTGCAAAAAACTTTTTCAGTCAGCTAACAGCAATTTGCTTTTTCCACACACAAAGAAAATGTTTTTGTTGCTAGAACATTAAGGCTCATTAAAAGGAGCACTGGTTACCGTAACGAACGACCACACTTTCAGTGTGCGTGGAAAACTAATTGCTTCGGCTATGACGACCCGTTGAAAAACACTCACTCACAATGCAACAGAAGCAATTAGTCCGAGAAATGTCCCATTAGTAGACGAGCGAGATGCGAAGGCATGCAAAAAGCGGCCAATGAAAAGTAAATTCATTTGTAATAATATTCAAGAGGCTGTACTGAATATGTGTGGTGCGACAAAGCTTGCCGCAGTCGTGCACAGTCAGTATACCTCCAACAGAAAGCTCAGCATACCAGTAAGTTATATTTTCGTATACGAAATGAGCTCTCATCACTTAAGACACATTTCGTGCTCAAAAAACCTATGCCGAACAAGGGCATGCAAGTAACAGTCACATACTCGATAAAAATGCTGAAGGCACTGTAGCGAGTTGGAGATTTACTGCCTGCCAACTTTGTCAGAACAACAAAAAGATGAGGCTTTTGTCTGGATAGGTAAAATAACACGCGTGCAGAACAGTTCGATAGATTACCTGCTTTAACTGGTTCAGATTTCGTTGCAACCTTACTAATGGCCGTCGTTTTATCATCCGCCGTACTATCGTCTCCCTTTGATGCGTTACAAACTACAACTATCACGCTCCCCTCGGCTGTCTTGAGAGTATTTGCCGCCTACAAGAAAGATGCCAAATGTAATATTATTACTGAGGTTTCTAGAACTTTGTACTTGTACAAACCACTTAGTTCCTTAGGAAGGAGTTTCGTGTTTGCCCTAGCTGTTAGTAATATATCAAAGTCTAAAACGTTGAATGCATGAGAAATGTTTCTTCTTACATGCTCATAATCAGATCCAACCATATCGTCTCCATTGACAGCAAGTATCATGTCGCCCACAAACAGACCAGCTTTCTCAGCTACGCTTCCTTCCTGGATATCAGAGATGAAAATTCCTTGGCCGAGCTCAGCATGTCTTCCTTCCATAATCATAATACCAAGGCCTCCGCCCATCTATTTCGAAAAAGACAGCAAGGACGTGTTAGCAATACAGTGCATCACAATCACGAACAAATTAATACAGCAAGAAACCATTGCTAACCTTTTTCAAGGTGACCACCCGCAACCCTTTGAAATTTGCATATTTCTCTTCTGGGGCCTGCAAAAGTTAGAAAAGAGACCACAAAAATCGCCTTTTGGTGCAATAATTACAAGACAATAAATGGCCCAGCTCTGGGATATCAGTTCATTTAAAAATTATGCATCCTTCAAGCCTTCCATCACGATCATAATGTCCTTCATAACAGAGATGGGTAAATCATAATTTGAAAGTAGTTGTTTACAGATTACATTACAGGGTGCACTGGAGCTGATTACGAATTACAATTTTAGATTACTAGGTACCCATCTCTGCTTAACAAATAATCATAAATAGGGCCCACAGAAATTGAAAAAACTAACCTCAGTTTTCAAAGATACGGGAAACTGTGTTATGGGTTTCACAGAAAGCTCAGTTTCACCATCAGATTTCCTACGAAGTAACAGTTTGTGATTAGGATGTAAATTTACTAAAACGAGTATGGGAGGGGGTTTTGGTTAAACCAGTTTTGCAAAGCACCTAAGCGCAATAATCTTGATAGTGTTGTCAGGCAATGATCGTATTAATGCAGAGGCATTTAGATGGCTTCGTTCATGCAACACTTTTCCATTCACTTCTAGTATTTCGTCTCCAACTTCTAGTAGGCCAGTTTTATGGGCCGATCCAGCGGGATTAATACCACAAATGAATACTGCCATTTTCAGCCTATCCCGATGTCCAGCCAAGCTTATTCCAATGCCTTGATCGTCCCGAGGAATTTGAGCAAAGATTAAATTAGCTGGCGCTTCTTTCGTGCCTCTTCTTGCTGCGAGGTCACCCCACTTCTTCTCTATTTTCTCTGGAAATCATCACATTTACAAATTTGTAAGGAAACCTAGTTTGACAGTTAAACAGCATTATGGTGGCCACTTCTGGGTGCAACGCCATAACTTCAGATTTTGAAAAAACACGCAGAATGATTTTGAGTCGAGCGAGGTTGCGAAAAATACCTGTCCTTCGGCGGCTGACCAGCTATAACATACCAGCAGTCAGCAGACCGAATGGATTGGGCTAACTTATGCACAAGTTGGGTTACAAGGTGGACTTCATTTTTTCAAAACCCTACGAAGCGCTGGAGCGAGCCTTAGGCCATAAAAGTTACTGACCACGCCAAGAGAATTTAAAATAGTGGTCAGTAAAAACCTTGGCTGCGATTCAGGTTTTCAGCTGCGCGGCCTCCATCTGGTGGTGCTTCAGCGGTAGATAAAAAGCTTAAGCACAACCAGTCTCGAAAGTAATTTTAGGCTGACATATTTGGTTGATCTTCTCTCCATGTTCCTCGCCGAACAGAATGTGGGACAAAAGACGCCTGGTAATTAGTAACTTTTTTACAGCTTCTTGGTGCGTTTTCTGCAAAATTTCCTGCCAGCCTCCCAAGTCCACCACCCCGGGTACTCTCCTAATCATCTTATCAAAATCTCGGAATCACCGTCTAAACCTATGCTACTGATTTAACTGATGCGTTCTTTACGCTTCCTATTTCTCGCGTTGTGGTCCCTTGCAGAGTTGCAGATTTGACTCATGTGTACTTAGAGTTGGTTAAATATCATGATTTCAACCAAATTTCACATTCCTGAGATAGTTGTTACCGCCGTGTAACGTGTAGAATGAATGCAGTGAAATGTGTGCAGCATGAACTCACTCCTGGTGTAGCCGAATTCATCCTCTGGTTCCGTGTCCTCTGCTGCCTCCTGTTTTGATCTCCGGACATTACCTGCACTCGAGCGGTCAATCTGGGTGACATAAAATTGAATATTTAAGAATTATGTAATTTAAAATGTAGCTCAATTTCCTCTGCACTGCTTTTTCAATTTTTTCTAACCAATTTTGAGCTCACAAAAGTATAAAAAACTAAAATGCAATGAAGTCATCTTTCTTTGCTTCGACAAACAGAATGAACTTTTAATCCCTACCTCCTGCCCACCCTTTGTACGAATTTTGCCCTGGTAATCCCTGTCGTCACCAATTTCGTCTTCTTCTTCATCAGAGGAATTAACTGACTGTAGACGTCTTGCTTTGTCAGAGGCGGCGACCATTCTCAGTTGGATTCCTTGCTTTTCTTCGTCGGATATCCCTGGCTTCACAACAGAAGTGCATACTTAGGAACAGTGAAACAACTCGATTGTAACAAATTAATACGAACAACTTGCATCTGCCCTATATTGATCAGAACCTTACAGTGTATTCCTAAATGAATTTTCACTTGTCATTGCGTATCTACCTTTCAAACTCAAATAAAATGCTACAATACTTCGTAAGTAAGGGTGAGAGACTATTCGGCGGAGTCCGTTCTTGTCAATACGTGATGAAAAGCAAGAGCAAACGGTTGAAGCTCACTTAGTTGTACATTACATTGAACTGGTCAGTAGCTTCAACAAAGATACTGTGAGTAACCCTTGCAAATTGCTTGCGCGAATAAATAACTTGGTCTGATCTTCAGCCAGAAGGATCTCCAACAAATCGGAATTTATTCCATTAACAACGACTACATTGAACAGTCAAACAAGGTAAAAGAGGGACAGTAGAAAAGTCAGTCATCAATCTCGGCGATACAGGACATCAAAAATTCCACTGGTAACAAGTTCAACCTTTCCTGGGAGATACACCCGCATTGCTAACTCCATGTAACGGGTGCTCAGGGAACAGCGTCAATGGATTTTGTCGCTTTTCAAGCAAATTTAATTATTATATGAGTGTGGACCATTTAACCGTTACATTATAGCGAGTTTCCACTGTGCTGACATAAGAAGGACAAATTCTTTTAGTCCTTTGAATGATTACTACGAGAAGCCAGAACTATTGTAAAAGTAGCTCTCACTACGCCATGCTTAAAGTGGGATTAAGTTTGTTCTGGCAACACTGGCACAGTGATTTCGCGCATTCGACATGCTGGGCGAATGCGTAAACCATCTGAAGTCGCCTTTTTGCTACAGGGTCCAACAACACAGACTAGCAATGCGGATTTATCAGATCAGGAGGGAACGGCGTCCAAGGGATGGCATCCGCAAGAAGGTGAGCTTGAAAATTCCTTCCTCCAGATCCGAACAAGTATCATGATTCGTGGTTACTTGCGTTTGTTCACCATTAACTAGCTTGTGGGCAATTCATACATAGCCAGATTGCCAGAAGAGGGTCTGGCAAACGCAATTGACATAAAAGGTTGAAACTGGTGACAAATAGATCCTAACTGCCTCAAAGAATTTCAAGTGGAGGTCGCATTTTTATTCTCCCATCCCAAATTCCCAATATGACTGCTTATCCGCTGCCTCGGCGTCCCAGACATTCAATCCTCCCGCTACAATAGAAAAAGAACAAATGGATTTTCTGTCAATCCAAGCTTCCACCGAACAACGCAATAATCTTAGATTCTACGTTTTTAGCTTCAGTAAAATGTTTAATCCACTCGAAACCCCCCTTCAAATATGGATAAAAAGAAAGAAACTCCCAAACTTGTCCGTCAGAGATATATAAACAATAAACGTGAACACGAAAATGACGTGAGACACGCGACTAGGATGACCAAAAGACCTGTTGTTGTTAGGGCTTTTAACTTTCCCATGTAAGTAAGCTTTCATATTATTTTAACGCACTACTATATAAAAGCGCAGCGTCCAACATGGTATAATCCTGAGGCTCGGGTTCGGAAAACTGGTCCACCTATTTGCGAAATCGTTTGCCTGCTCGAAGATTCAGTCCCATACCCTAGCTTATTTACTTAATTCAGGAAATTGAATGAATACTGACATGAACATGACACATGACTATTAAATTGCACTACGGCAAAAGTAGAACGAGGAGGCGAATGATGGGTCGTGCGAACATTCAAGCAAAGCACGCCGAGGAAGAAAGGCTTCTCAAAGCAACGATCCCCCACACTGTCAACATAACCGTTGCTCACACTTGACCGTGACCGTGCTGAGGCACGGCAATTTACGGTCTCCTCTTGCGCCGCTTAAATTTGGCACTGTACGACACGATTAGATTGTAGTAACCGGAACATGATTTCGAAAACTCCGGTCTGCAGTTTGAAATTTCTGTATTCCTGGCATAATGTAAGAACTTGAACAACTGGTTGCCGGTAATAATACTGACTTCTAGAATCTGTTTTCGTACTTAGAGCAGAATCTCATAAAGATATACGGTAAATGAACCCCATTCAACAGCTGTCGTAGCTTGTTATAACATTGTAATATAAACAAATTCCGATGTTTGGAGATCCGAGTGCATTAGCATAAGGGTTGCTTATCGGTATTATTTTACGCAAGGTCGTTAGTACAGTAAGAGGACCTACCCCATTTCGCAAACCCAAGCTTAGCGCCCCACGGTCCCGAATATCTTTCACAAGCGTAGCTTTAAAAACGCAAAGCATCTCAGAAGCGGCCGGGGCCGTGCAGGGAAATTAATCAAACTTAAGAATGGCTCTACAAAAGCATAGGAACTGATCCAAAAACCGGCTGAGCACCATGCCAACTAACCACGGGGCCGCTCTGGACTAAAAATACTCAATGGTAAAAGTAATTGAAGCGTCCTATTCCTGTCTACCTAGTGGGCATGAATGCTAGTGATTTTGATTAAACTATGCGCCCAACTCCTGCAGTAGATGCCTACTTTATCAGCTAAGGCTTCTCGTACTTACAACGATTTCAAAATATTTAAACTGCGTTTAAACTGTGTTCCGCGCAAACTCATTTGGAGCCACGTTGAATGATGATAGGAACAAAAGAATAGTTTAACATAACAGAGTGACAGAAAAAACTAGGGGGAAATGAACCTGAATAAGCTCCGGACTTGGAGTACGCGCGGGTGTTACTCGCGGGGGTTCGGTCAGAGCGATATCCTCCTCCTGAATTGTCTCTCCGGCATCCAAAACATCAGATTCCGAATCAGGTTTGATGCTGTCCCGCAATATATTGCGCTGACTTCTATTACTTTCAGATGAACATGAGGCAGCCGAGAGGCCAGCGTTATGAACGTCGGTTACGCTGCTGCACGATGAATTTTCGGTTCCAGTAACCGTTTTGGTTGTGGATGTCATGGTTTCAGATGTCTCAGATGTAGATGTTGTCGTCGTATGCGAACTTGTGGAAATTTCGGACTGTTTTGATTGTGACCGTGACTGAGATTTCGTGGCAGTGTCCGTCTCTTCTGATTTGGACGCTTCCGATTCGTCAATGCTTACTCCTAAAGCGTCAGACTAGAAGCAAAAATTCAAAAAAGCAGCCCATCACCTTTTCGTCTTTCACAAGCAGTATTTTCACACCAGAACATACATACAAAGAATATGTGTAGCTGTATGAAAGTACATCAGACCCCGAGGACATACACCAAGCAGATCTGAATACATTGCAGTCCGTAGAGGGTTTAGTAATACCCGGCCAAGTGTTACTAGCCTTTCCGTAATACTAAATATTTAAATCAAAGACACCTCTTCTAACACAGGCACAGAATTCTACTCACCCACTGAACAAGACTCTGAACTAGGAAACGAACAGGGTTGCCCGCCGCCCTGATGACCTCTACAGCGCGCTCGTGAGTAGCCGATCTAAGATCCACTTCATCTACAGCAAGGATACGATCACCGGTCTGAAATTATCAAATGGGAAAAATCATTAGTTATTCATCATTATGGTAACAGGCGGAGACCCCAGTATCTTCAAAATGCAACCATAATCAACAGTCGGTAAAGCAAAATATGTACGGTATGCATTTGCGGGGAATAGGTTACAAGCCACGAACTGGAGCGATTTCTTACCTTAAGCTGACCAGTTTTACCCGCAGGGCTGTTGGGAAGAACATTCTTGATAAAAATTCCAGATATAGCCGAGCCGCTACCGGCGCCAGCATTATATAAATCAACCTGAAAACAAAAGAAAGCGTACTCTGAAAGGACAGCCTCACTAAACAGCATTAAGCACAACCCAATGGCCGTGTATCACATCAAACGGGGCAGTCGCACACTGCCTCTTTCTCAATCAAAATAACAGGCTTATCAGGCAGGGATACAGATTCTTTCGAATTAATGACTTGTCTCTCGGAAGTGCTCACCATTAAAAATTCATGGAAAAGAAGATATTTTTCTTACGAGCAATGTACGCCCATTGTACAAAACCGATTAAAATGGCAATAGCACCATCGTGTAGAGGGCCCTCGAAA
>JAQFYD010001743.1:0-11260 GCA_034694225.1 Bourletiella hortensis
CTCTTCAAGGGAACCTCAGTCAGTCCCTGCATACTATATCCAAAAATTCTAACTTCTAAAGAGGGGAGGAATTACATACACATGGACATGCTGAAAAATTCTCTCCATATATAAAGAAAATAGGACCGGACAAGGGAAAAAACACCTGATTCGCTTCGCTACACTGACTTGTATTTTTTTAAGTGTACACAATGCCGTCACTTCCCATTCTGAAAGACAGGAAGACGCTACAAAGCGATACGGAGAATCAGGTGCATCACACATCTTACTCATTCCAGCATAGCCTCCAGCAATTTCTTCTTCTCCTTTACAAGCCATGTGTTATACTATCATCATTACTATTTTTCCTGTCTTTTATCCCAACTAATGTCGCATGGTAGTTAGCTTAACATTTTCCTCTTTAATGAATACAGATTTCTTATGAAATAACCAGGCATCATGTATCCTCAGTTTTGCTACAGTGAAAAAAATGACCAGTGCATCCAAACGGGAGGAATACCTTACAAGCCTTTTCCCTTGCAGTTGTTGTTGTTATCTCTTTTCTTACAATGAGGAAATTATGTCGTAATTTTCTGCCTCTGCTCAAACCCGTTGTGATTCCCTTGACTGACCGCATGAGTATTAAGAATGTGTAACAGCCCTGTATACGTAATGCCGTTCCAGGCATAAAGCTTCTTCTTTTATCCTTTGGAAAGACGAGACAGTCAGCATGCAAGGAGAAGAATATGGCCAGTCATGTAAATCGAAACTAACCATTCCCACAGGGCCGCGTGATAAAAAAGCAAGAAGAAAGCCATTGTTCAGGGGAAATTTGTGTGTCTGACTTCATGGAAGGAACAGGTAGTGTAATAGCGACAATATTGTAACGGCTGTATCTCTCTCCTAAGATATATAGCTACATCAAGTCAAAACTATCATGGATTATTCTGTTCAAGCCATTGGAACCAGGATGTTCGTCTCAGTCCGCTTCTCTTTCTCTACCGACTTCTCCTTCTCCTTCTCTTTCGTCTTCCTAAACTTTGCTTTGCTTGAGTTATTTTATTATTTCATCCGTTCTCACCGTCGACCTCAATGTCAACCATGGCTAATAAGCACAATTACATAATGCCTTTCATATGTTGGACGGATAAATTTCTAACTTCCTCACAATTGTAGCCCATTTCGTGCATGCTTCAGTATAGCTATCATGTAACCGCTGCGCTATCATCATTCCAGTGAAAAAATATTCTACTTTCTTCCCCTCCCCTCCTTTTTTCCATACTAAAGACAGCAACAAACCCTCTCATCTCCTCATTTCCACTTCTTACACAGAAACTAACATTATTGTTCTATCCCGTAGTCAGTGCCACGTGAAGCACGTGAATTCTTCCTTTTCCCTTGTATTTATTTGATAGCAGTAGTGCATTGTACTTTAGTCCAGGGAAAACGGACTGGATACAGAGTTATTTTTTATGGGGAGGAAACACGTCTGGAGCAGAAAGTTAAGACAAAAGGGGTGAGGATGAGCATAGCTATAAGATGGAAGAAAAGAGACCATGTCATGCACAAGGGATACAAAAGTTTCTGACAGTTGAAAATCCTTGGAGCAAGACAAAATAAATACAACTTCTTGAATCAGCTCACGAACAGGAAGCAAGTGCGAGGCAGAAAGAGGAAGGACTGACCGTTGACAGGATGGCCTCTCATCATCAACTCCCATACTATGTAAATTGCCCTTTAGCCCGCTCCTCCCGGCTTTCCTTCACAAGAACAGCCTATGCTCTCTCATAATAACAATGCTCATGGGAAAATTTACATTTGGCTAGCGGATCATCATCATCATAATCAAGGGATTGAAGAGAAAAAAAAACGGAGCAATATTATCATTGGACAAAAAAGGCTAAAGACAGAGTACATAATATACTATAATTTTTTCCTCCAACTTTCTGTCACCTTGCAGTAAAAGAAGGAGGACAAACAGGAACGGCCATGACAGGGCAGGGCTAATATAATGCGGTGTCAGCAATTATTATAATTTTCTTCATCTCATCTCAGTTATTTCATTATGCAAACCCGACTCCATTCAGGAGGAAATAAGGTTAGACATGGCCCTTTCAAGAACTAAGTACAGTAACAACCATGATCCCACGAACCGGGACGAATAGAAAAATTTCACCAAGGAAAAGGTAACTCCGGCTCTTCTTCTTCCTTCTGAAGAGAGAGAGAGACAGTGAAAAAAACCATCCAGGGAGTACGATAGAAGAGGAAAAAAAAGGTGTCAAACCATCCTTGCGCATAAATTAACCCACATCTTAAACTGCAATGTGATTACAAGCTTCCCATCGTCATCTACCTAACAGTTCACCATTGCATTAGACCATAGATGAACAAAGTCAAGTCGTCGTTCATATCTAAGGGAAAGAGTTAAAAAAATTGTACGGGGAGTATGAAAAAATATGCATGGCAAATAACAATAATAAAAAGGGAAGGCTTAAGAACTATAAATAATACAAGGAAGATTGTATGCATATTCAATGACCTCATTGTCTGTGTCTTTAGGTTTAACATGTCCCGGGTACAAGGGCCCCAATACTGTCATAGATGGGACAACGCTTTGGAGATTCCAGGGTCTAACTTTTCCAGTTCATTGTAAGTGGTTTCATCAAATCAACGTCGGAATACTACATGCTCTACAAATCAGAGCGGGGACAATCATTTTTTTCCCATCGTTTTACTACTCTTTCTTATTTAAATCGATCTCCCATTGTTTTTTATCACGCGGCCCCGCTCGGGTAGCTCTGCCCTGTTGTTTAACAGGCCGGGCATACCGAGACAAAAAAATATAATGCGCCATCATTTGCATCTTTTTTGGATACATAAAATAACTGTTGCATTAAGGTTCTATTAATCAATGCACTCTTCAGTACAAGCTACATTCGGTTAAACCCTTGTTGTAAAAAATGATCCGGCAGAAAAAAAGATCACTTTTTTATCCCCCTTCTTCTCCCTCTCATGCCTTCGATAAGAAGGCCTTTCCTTAGTAGTTACATGTGTATATAAAATTATTGCTACTTTAAAGGAACACAAGTGATCTAGAATACATGACGTCTGATGATGATTTTCTCTTCATAGCAAGCAAGCAAGTTACATTATGTGAAATTCCCATCCCAAGGGTATCCTGATTTGCATCCATGTTACTGATTTCAAATTTAAATAGCCCGATCTCTTATAATACCAGCTGCTGCAACTACTGTAGCCAACTTTGAATATAATACATCGGCTTTACATGGAACCCCTGTCAGATAGACTATCGGCAATAAATATGCCATTTATAAAATTCAACTCCTTATTTACTTCCGTTCACACGACGGCAATCCCTACTTGATTTTCCATGCCCTGTTTTCCTATTGATCAATCCTTTTCATATAATAATTAGCCCGTCCTAATATATTACAGCCAGCCATAGCTAGTACTACGGTAGGCATTCCAAGTTGTCAAGGGTTGTAACAACACAAACTGCAAATGACAAGATTATGGTTAACATCTGCATGGAGCTAGAAGATCCCAAGCTTGTTTTTTCTGTAATTTGTAAAGGCCTTAGGAGAAAAACATTTGCCTGGTATTTTAAGATGCAAGGGCAACCCCGCTGTCAAGGCGTATTCAGATTTGTATTGTCAGCCAAAATGTATTCAGTGATTGGAGGGAAGACAAAAAGAAGAACCGATCAAGTCCCTTTCGATTTCACACCGCGGTCAATTTACTCTCATCCTCGCTTCTCGTTTTTTACCTTCGCCGAAAAACTGCTTTTGAATACAACGGGATTCAATTTTATTGAGACGGAAGGAACAAACTAAAGATGCCTTTGTAGTACCCTGCCCTTCATAGTACAAGCATAATAATGGAAACTAAACTGGGGAAGCTCTAACGGGTTCCGTTTGCTCCAATGAATGATACAACTACAGGACGCTACAATTATTTCTTGTTCCCTTTCATTAGACACCGGTATTGATTTGTTTATAAAGGAGAGGAGCTCGTGTCAATGTTGGTTTTCTACTCCGCCGTTGTGTATACAGGTATAGAGGAGTAGTAGTAGTAAGTTCATACAAAAGTATCTTGGATTTCTCACAAAGAAAAAGATAATAATGATAGTGATGCTGGTTGGTGCTGCGGGAACAGGAGCGGCTCTACTCGGTCCATAAGAAGAACAATATTTGAGTGCTTTTTACACCTCACTGACCTTCATGAAGAGCAAACGGCCGAATACCTTTGCTGTATATCGCTTACTACTACACTATACGCCCGGAAGATTTGTCTAGTTTTCTTTACCAACATATACACCTTGTCATGTCTAGCTAGCTATACATCCAATCTTTATGACGAATGACTCAAACATACTATGGAACTGCAATTTATTGCCTAGCTCCTTCTTCTTCTTCTTCTTCTCCTCCTATAAGTTACCTTCCATCCGCTTCCTTTCAAACTTTTTGCACAACTTTGTTGTGTGAGAAAGCTGGCAAAGTTGAGCAAAAATTTACTCACCTACACCAACGTCAGTCGGAGTGAGACAGGATATGTGCATATGGAGAGGGAGCAGACATGAAGACACCATGGTCTAACTAAATAACATTCCTCCAAAAATAGCAACAGTTTCCTGTCTTCAGGTATGCTTGGCAGGTTCTAAATAAACTTTCATTCAGCAGGATCATAGCCAGCATTCCCGACCTGACGGAAGTAGTGAATAATTCTGGACAGTCAAAAATTTTTCTATTGCATAAGCATACTGAATTTCACATATCACAAATTCTTCAAGCAGCGAGATGTTTCAAGAGATGCTGTAAAGACCTGTGAAGAGCTTCTTCTACTATATTTATTCCTGAGGAAACCGGCTGAGCAAAAATCTTATCTTGGCTGGTCTGTATAAACATTACCTGGACACGTTTTATCGTCTTGTACTATAGCCATACATGAGAAGAATAAAATTACGGCAGACATACAGATATGAAGTACTACGAAAAATGATTACTGATTATACCTCTACGCTAAACTACTACTTCCCTTTCTTGAAACTGGATATAATGTAAGCTATTCTATGGAAGGGGTTTGAAAAAATCCTAATTTTTATCCACTTGCTGCATTCCTAATGGACCTGCAAACATGCATACGCACTTATACATCATTCAGATCTGTTTAGAAATAATGGTCTAGCTCCATGCCATGCGTACTGCATATTACTTTGACCATTGCATTGCTTCTCCGACTTGTTTATCTCATCATGGCATTCACAACATCTTTGTTGTGCGAGGTGACGGGTCTGTGCATATTTATTATGGTTTCTGCACAAACTGCCTCGTACACACATTTTCCTGTAGCTACCTTATTGGACAGACTGCTGCAAGATGTGACTCTCTGCCAGCTGATTGGATCTGGATGTCTACTACAAGAGGACTGTTCCTATAGAAGAAATAATTGCTGACCACAGGATGATGCTTCAAAATTGACGTAAAGGGCACCTTGACTTTTGAACAATAAAACGCATCAGGAACAATAATCCTTGTCTCCTTTCTATCTTTCCCTATCTAACGTCTATACACGACGTAAACTAATTTCCTTATTCGAACACCTTTTTTTTTGTATTTATTATTAAATGTGCAGTAGTAGTAGACAGCCGGCGTGACTTTCAATCTATCCCACCCATGCTCCATCTAATACGTTTATTCTGAAAGGGAAGCTAATTGGAAATGCACAAACAGCTATTATGCAGCAGAGATACAAGGAAAACTTTGAAAAATCAGCGATTCTCGTACTAATATAAAAATGTAGATGCAAGCAGTCATTCCTGAAGTATGTTCTTTGGCAGTCACCATGATGGAAGGTTTCCATTGCCCTTCTTCATCAAAATGATTCCTGCTGTAGTAACTCATAAGCCGGCAGATACAGACGGAGAATCGCAGTACCAGCAGCAGTGGGCATTTTCCAGCTTGTAATTCGCCTCAAAGGATAATGCTAATTTGTGCACACGCACGTGATTTTAAACGCTTTGCGATAAGATTTCACGGAATATCTGTCTTCTTACTGCTAATAATAATGTATGGCACGACTTTCCATGTGCTCACCCATTCACGAGCTGAGCATGGATGAAATTATCAACGATAAACATCTGCAATTATTGATGACGATGATGATGAAGTTGATGAGAGCTGGAACATAAAAAACTGCTCCCGCATCCTTCCTGACTCGGCAGAAAATTCTCAACTCATAAATTATCATTGGCTATATGTTATTCCTTGTATGTGAACAAGGTGTTGCCACTCGCCATTATTATCTCTCTTCCTTATATGCAATACAACAACAACTGGTTCTCACATGAACAGACCGGCAACAATCCAGGCTCTATGTGATCATAATTATCATTAGGTTATTAATTCACTGGAGGATTAAAGCGCATATAGAAAAAAACAACAACTACTAAATGGTAATCATCATCAGGAGAGGAAACGGTCAAGAAAGAATGTCTGAGGCAAGCATAATACGATAAGTATGTGATTTTGTGAAAAAGAATGCATGGTGCGAAGCCACGTCAAGAATTTCATCATTCTGTAATAATAATATGTGCATTTGGCAACGGTGGCTAACAGATGAACCTTCTTCTTGTTCGTGATCAGCGTGTCCTTGACGTGGTCACTCACTCGGATCGCATCTTCGGAGAATTTTCCATGTCTTGGTATTATTTTTTTTTCTGTCTCTATAGCTCCCTCTCTATCCATCCCTACCTCTATATAGCTCATCATTATAAACCCTCCTCGTCTCTCTTCCAGTCATTATTACACTTCATGGCTCGTTGGCCAAGCAGAGAAGCTGTGTATCTGTGTGTGCTCAGGACAAGACAAGCAGGCTCCTCAGCCCTTTTATGTATAATCGTCACTTACTTCCATTGACCACACCATCAGTGTTCCTTACACTACCCACGACGGTCTACCTTAACATACCTTTTACTACATACCTGACTGTGCAGATCTACTAGATGTCCCTGCTATGCATGATGCTTTGTTGCTGGAACCTATTTTCTTTTTTACTTCTATAAGATATAAGGGTTCTCGTAAGTGGTGCTCGAAGAAAACGTGTAGCTTCCATAGTTTATCATCATCATCTTCATCATGATCGCTTGCACAAAGAAACAACAGCTTCCTCCCAACTAAAATTATCTGACAAAGCCTCAAAATCTGTTTTTTTTCGTCTCTCACCTCATCTTCAATAGTACCTGACTTTTTAGCACCCTGTATATTCGTGCGTGTATGGAAAAAGAGGGAGCATTTCCATAAGTTCAGTATGCTCAGGTTTTCCATTAATTATGAACACGATTGTATCTTGCGCACAGCAAGTACCAGAGTTCAGCATCAATTATCATCTTCCTTGGAGTGGAGCAACAAAACCTACGACACTATAATACGCCTGGAGCATAACAAGTAAACGTGCAGACTTGCTGGAAGGATAGGATAAACGAGTGCTGCTCATTTTCTGCAGAATATGTAACTTGAAGTTAGCAGTGTTTACTACTCGTAGCGAGTCAAGCCAGCTGCATGTTATGAATACCAATGAAACTGTTGCACCTTCGCTCTTTCTCTCTCTCTCTCTCTCTCTCCCCTCTCTACAACCTCAAATTACCAATTCTAATTCATCCGGGTGCCAACTAACTTATGGATAGGTATCAACTTCCTTTACCAGTAACCTGACCACTGCTACTAAACGAAAAAAAACAGACCTCCGAGGAGGAAAATGGCAATTTTTTTAACCCTCTCCTTCTCCTCATCTTCCTCTTCTTCCAAGCCCAACCAACCACTCGTGGGAAGCTAATCAAGGTAATTCCAGGATGAAGACGTCCCGAAGACATAAGTAATGACCATAAAATAGATTTCATTTCAGACTTCCTCATCCTTTACCACCTAAGATCTCTTAATGACCACAAATGATTCAACCATCCTATACCTCACCTCTTCATCCACCTAATAGTAATCCCTCAAGTCCTATTCAAATCAATGAATGAGCTCATGTGTTTACTCACAATATGTATATGGAGATGAGGCAATATTATTCCTGTCTTTCCGAGCCAACCATGATGCATCACCATACAATTAATGCGGCCACTGCAGAGATTTTCTGCTATCATACTTTCATAGTGACTCTTAAACTACGTCGCTGCTTTAAAAATTCAATCACTCGTGAGTTTAGGCATTCAACTACCTAACAACAGTAGCTCCTATTCCAGGATTCAGCAGGAGTCCATTACAAAGTTAAATAGAATGATGATGTTAGAAGAAGATATAATAACAGTGAAATCGCTGAATTAGTCAAAGGCATTAAATCTGCTATCACCCATTCTTTCATTACGTAAATGGCAGATGCAAAAATAATGAGGCCCTAGATACATGATGAGGCAGGCAGGCAGGCTTCTAGTATTAGATACAGACAGAAAGCAATTGAAGCTAGCGGATAAAATTAATGAGTTATCTGGCCAGGATGGAGAAAAATACGTACTAATTCCAAAGGTCTTAATTATAAGCATGATTGTGAATATTTGAAAGGAACGATATGAAATGTCATAAGGACAACCTATTACGGTATGAATGAAAGGGTTCTAATGTGTACGCGTACGTGAATGTGTGTGTTCATGGACTAATTCGCAAAAGATAAAGAGAGAAGTGGAATCGATGGAAGTTGAAGTACAAGTTTGCTCTCTCCAGTTGGCGTTTATTCATGTTGGCATTGAACGCACCAAGACAGGTTCGTCGACTCTTTGACTTTGAGGGTCTAGAGAAAGGTCGGGAGTGCATAAACATCAACGAAAAAGACTTGGTGGTTCTGTAAGTGTGTGTGTTGGCGTGTAGACTGAATGGTTGTGTATACTAGTATGGAGCCCTACCTTAACTTACTATAGATTCACCTCCAGAAACCACTTTTAACACATGCCGCTTGCAATGCGATACACACTGGATCGTCCATTACGTGCGCGAATATAAACACTATGTACAACTATAACTACGAGTGGCTGTTATCCAGCGAGGCATGTGTCTTAACAAGCTAGCCAATAGCCTTGCCACATCATCTTCACATACACGCAGAACTCAAATTACTAGGAAACCAAGGAGCTTTGCTCTCTCTCTCCCTGTCTCTCCCTCATATTCTATTTCTTTTCAGTCCACTCGTAATCTAGCCATTTAAAGAAACTACGCAGTCTAACTTACTTGTTTGTCTCTCCCGTAGACGGGTAACAAGACGATTGTAATCATGTGCTTTGCTTTCTAATCCTAACCCTATTCAGGTAGTAAATTATAGGCTAACAAATGGCAAGATATTCATGATATTCCAATGAATTGGAGAAATTCATAATGATGATTATATTTTTACAGAAATAGTATCATTATGAGCAATATAAATCAAATGTACAACCTTCAACTTTGCAGTTATTACTGCAAATTCCGTCGCGGCCTGTCCGGAAGACATATCTCCTCTGGTCGTGTACTGAAAAGTCTGATCAAAAGGCTGCCGACATCTGCCTTGAACTTTAGCTATAGACACGAGCTACCAACTGCATTCATATGATTTTTGCAAACTATCTCAACTCATATCCTGTTTTTATTATTCTTCTGCGCCTCTGCTTCATCTTGTCCCTTCTGTTTATTACGTACCACATCAGCCTCCTCTCTATAGCTTCAACAGCTTCACCAATCCCGATCCTCCACATGGCGTTGTAGTAGAAAAATTCAGATTTATTTACCCATACTGCTCTTATTGAGACGTCCAGCTTAAAAATCTATTTTCAAAACAAATGCAGACTTATTCGCAAAAGGAGGATTCAAGAAGATACATGAAAATTGAATTGAATGGAAAGCTCATTAGCCATCCTAGTTTTCTTTCAGAGGAAAACTCCGAAGGGGACCTGTTTTGAGTGGAAACATTTCTGGGAAGTAGACTTTCGACGGCGAGAAATGTATTCACTTGTATGTGTTCATAATTTGTAATTCCCTGTTTCACTCAGAGCTGCCAAGCCAAATGTGAAGCTCGTTCTCTTTTTAAATTCAGATTTTATCAACTAATAAGAAGCACGGGAGGCCTATTTTGAATTTCCTATTCCATGATCACCTTAGCGATTGAAAGAGCATTAAAATAGCAGCTGTAGTCTCAAGGAGACTAACTGCCTGTATGATAATAATAACAATATAATATAAATGCCTGGTAATCATTCACAACTGTGAGTGTAGGGATTAGAACACAATATTTTTTATTGCTCTAACTTTGGAATCTTTTGCATCCATAAAGGACAATGCAGATATTCGTTTGCATAATGGAAAGAAGAATTTTGCGCAGTCGAATCATGTTTGTTACACGTATGAACGGCTGTATAGATGGGTAGATGAAAGGCGTAAAACGGGTGATTCGCGAATATAATGAGAACTGAAGAGAAGGTGGGCGCAATTGATGCAAGTAAGGGAGAGAGAGAGAGACAGAGAGAGGGAGAGAGAGAGAGAGAGAGAGAGAGAGGGAGAGAGAGAGAGTCAGAATAGGGTGCTATTCACCTCTGAGCGTTGTCCTTGAGCGAATTGACTAAACAAAATATCAACTTAGTCTATGTACTAGACGGATTCTAGTCACTGTCTCCTCCTGCCTGCCTTATCTCGAGTATATATTGTAAAAATTTGCTCTACATCAGACGCAATAAATACGGTATGCCACGTGCACAACCAGGAGGTATGTATGTAGCCTGAATGAAATGCTACAACTGCGGCTGCTGTCGACAAGCTCAGTATGAAACGAGTCACTGTTTCCCAAATCGCAGAAACAGATAAAAAGCCTCTCCATCACATATTCCTCCTCTCTTGCCATGTATATCAACGTTACATGGATCTTTCGTAACCTCATTGATTTTTACTGACAGAATTATACCACCATGACAGCTGAGCAGTTTTGTGCGAAAAAATAGTAATAATCGTGATGATGATGATGACTTAGTTCTGTGGATGTGACCGACTCTACTACTCAAACTTAATTCAAGAGCATCAGCATCATCACTATCACTCTTTCTCAATCTCGTGTATGTTGTGGCATGCACACATTATTATTATATGCATAGTACCAATTTAACTTGGGATAGAGATCTATTCCCAGTCGCCTCTCCAGGCCAGCTAATAAAGCTGCCATAGATGATGACGATGACTCTACTCTCCTCATCTGCCTAGCAATAAATTCTCGAGCACAGTGACAATGAGTGACAAGTAAACTCATGAAT
>JAQFYD010001744.1:0-11255 GCA_034694225.1 Bourletiella hortensis
AGAAGCTGGCATTATTCCCAAGGCGCAGCTGACCCCTTTAAGAAAATGGTTTAAAATTCTACCACTCATGTACGCGACGGGGTTCTTAAGCTCCTTTTGGCCAGAAATTTGGGGAAAATAGGAACCAAACGGCAAATTTTGCGAAAAAGACCATCTGAAGACCCAAAAATCCACTGAGCCTCCCATAAGAACCGCCAGCATTCCCTTTAAAGGTCTTCCGCGTACGTCCCTGAATGCTCCCAAGTTGTGCCAAGGATCGTCACTCACCATCAAATTCCCCTTTGCACAAAAATGCTTATTTGTTCGTAAACTTTCCCAAATTTTGTTCGTTCTGCCCAGTTGAGCAGAAACTTTCGCAGGTCGGGGCACGGGTGGGTGTAAAGTTTTCTATAGTTTACGGGTTGGGTGGACAACTATAATAGCCTACGGACCATATGCCTGCCGTGCATCCAGGTGTTTCCTGCTACAAGCAACTGTGGGTATGTGCCCGTTGCCGTTGTGGGGGGCTATTTGGGCATTTAAATAGGAGCTTGATAAAATAGACGAGTCAGAATCAGGGCATGTGACTGCAACTTGCGCGGGACACCAGCATTTATGCCCGTACAGCTCGCAACCCTTTTACGTGTGCTCTTCTAAATTTGTTCAGTACATGGCTACGTCTGCCTCCGCTTTAGTTTGTCACGGACAGATTTTTTCAGTTTTCTAAGAACCAGGTTTCGGGTTTGGATACTGAACTGAAGAAAGGAACAAAGCAATAAGAGTGCGGGCAAGAAAGTCATTGATAGAAACGTTTTAGAGGTAGACGAGCCTAAAATGTGCGACAAGCAGCCCGCGAAATGAAAGTGCCATTTGCGATGGGAAATTTTGAGGGTTGGGGTTGATGGTAGCATGGTCATGCGGTTTTATGAGAAGTGATAATGGATCATCTATTTGCACGTTAATAGCAGGTGAAATAAATGTGTATGTGCAAATTTTGGCAATATAATAATTGTTGTGATTTGAATAAACTATTGAAATTTGCAATTGGTGTTTTTGTGTGCTTGAGTCATTATCGGTAGTTGTTCTTTGCTGTAAAGACAGCAGAGATTTACCCATTTGTCTTTTATTTATACGGGAAGGAGCAGCTATAGTAACAGCGGGAAGGTAACTATATGCCAATGTTATATGTCAATCTACCGGTTTATTAGATGGGGAAGAAGATATGGAAGAGGTTTACATCCATGCCATGTTTGTGAAATGATGATTACTTGATTAATTGCAGGACCATGGCTGGGAGCGCAACTGGGATAAAGAATGTTCTGCTGGAATGCGTGGAAGGGACTCTGAATGCAGATGGTAATATACGGAGAGGAGCTGAGGAACGGTTGAAAGCTTTGGAAGTTACAGAATGCTATGGGACGTACCTGTTAGAAATTGTATTGGAATCGAATCATTCTCCAGCGATTCGGTTGCTTGCCAGCGTACTGCTTCGGCAGTATGTGGACGTCCATTGGACAAAGCTAGGAGAAAAGTAAGATGGTTCAGTTTTAGCATCTTAGCAATCGCTATAGGAATTAATTCAAGCATCGAAGGTTAAAGGGAAGACTTATATATGACCGTTCATGTAGATTTGTTCCCCCTGAAGTGTCGGATTCGGTGAAGGACATGATCAAGCAAATGGTACCCCTGGGTTTACTGGAATCACAGAGTAAAATTCGAAAATCCATTGCTGCTGTGATATCATCGATAGCTCATTGGGACTGGCCTGAAAATTGGCCCAACTTGTTTGAGACTTTGTTGACGTATTTACGTGATGCCAAGGTTGGTTAAAGCTGCTGAATTTTTAATCATTGGCATTTGAAATTAATTACCTTTCTCGCTATTTATTAGGGAATCGAAGGGGCAATGAGTGTGATGACAGAGTTTGTGAAAGAATTAACAGACCAGCATATGCGTGAAGTTGCTCCCATTATATTCCCAGAAACTCTTCGAATTTTGGCTGACAGTAATACTTACCCGTCGCACATGAGGTCAAAAGCTGTCAACATTTTTAGGTATGTTTGAAGACATTGAGCTTTAGATTGTCTAGATTCATCTTGGAGGACTGGGTAATAATACAGCATGGACTCGTTCGCAGGACGTGTTTACGGATGCTTGTCACCATGTCAGAAATGGACAAGTCAGTGCTTCCTACATTCTTAGATCCTCTATTGCCTTCTTACATGGATGCCTTTGTTGTTGCCCTTACTGAGCCACCGAGTATGGACTGCGATTATTGTCTGAAGAAGGAAGTTGTAAAAACCATTTCGAGCCTTATTCGTCAGTGTCCGAAGAGATTAGCAAATTATTTGCCTACTTTGTTGTCGCCTATCTGGGTCATTCTAACATCAAGCACTGAGACTTACCGTGAGATTTTAGTTGGCAATGAAGAAGGGGATGATGATGTAGACTCTGATGGAGAGAACAATGGAGTCGAAGCTGTGCTATATGCCATTTTTGATCTCGTGCAAAATCTCATCAACAGTAGTTCGAAATCGTTGATCAAGAACTATCTGATTGATCTCATTTACTATACCGTCTTCTACATGCAATTACCCCAGGTATTAGGAAGAGACTAAGGAGCTGTGAAAGAAGTAGTGGTGCAAGTTCCTAATCGCATGTTTGACTTCTGCAGGAAAAAGTGGCAGAATGGATTTCTCATCCGTCAACGTTCGCCAACGATGAAGACGAGGAAGCTGCAACTTATACATTAAGAGTGGCCGCCCAGGATTTGCTAACGGTAACTTGTGATGCTTTTAAAGCTGAATCTGTTTCAGCTTTAGGCGAAGCTGTCAACAGGCACTTGTCAACGGGCTGCTCAGACTGGAGAATCCAAGAAGCATGCCTCTTCGCAGTGTGTACTTTAGGCACTACGATAGCTGAAACATCAGACAAGCGGACTGATGGAACTTTTGATATTCACGGCTTTGTTCAGGTATGGCGGAAAATAAGATATCAAGTATTAAAAAATTAATAACTAGGGATGAAGAACAATACTCAGTCAGATACGAAGTTTTTGTTCATAAGATTTCAGTATTAACAAATTTTTGTCAATAGAATGTTGTAATCCCCGGGCTGTCGTCAAGTGATATTTTACTCGTTGGACGCTGCATTGTGTTGGGGAGCAACTTTTCAGCAGTAATAAATCCTGCGTTGACGCAAGACTTCGTACGTGCTACGGCCGAGTGCCTACAACCTGATAGGACAGTTATACTTCGCATATTGGCTGTGAAAGCATTGACCACCTACGTGAGATTATCAAGGGAGAACGAGCTCATTAAAAAAGTAAGTTGTTTATGTTTATCAATACAACCCGATCCCTGAAGTTGTCGTTCACTCCATGTTTCGTTTTTTACAGACATTGGTTGAGATTCTTCCTGCGGCCATTGATTCATTAGTTCAATTCATTACCGTTGAAGGGAATACTAGTGTTTTAGGTCTTGTGCTGGAATGTCTTGTTATGATTTTGGTCCTTGATGACGACCTCACTGCCTCTGTTGGTCAAAAGATGACCACTGTAGCAATCGCCTGCTTTGTAAAGTTCAATGGGGATCCCATAATCTCTCCACTTGTAGAAGAACTGGTGAGGGTTTTATGCAAAAACCAACAGTGCGTTCTGATGTTGCAAGAACGCTTTGTGCCGACTATCGCCTCTGTCCTAAATAATTCATCCGAAAACATGGGTAAGCAAGAGTTAACAAATTAGCAAGTTAGGGTGTCAGTGACACTAGCACGACTTTATACGGTTATCGTAAACAAATTCTATATCCTTTTAGCTGGACCTCAGGGGTTGGCCTTGGATTTGCTAACCGTGATTGTTCGCGCATCTCCTCTTCCTTTGAGTACTGTTCTTATAAATGCTGCCTTCCCCGCAGTCATACAGTGTGTGACTAAAACTGACGATCACACTGTCTTACAAAATGGCGGCGAATGTCTTCGCGCTTTCATTGCCTTAGCTCCGGAACAAGTTGTTAGCTACCAGTAAGTGTCATGTATAGAAGTATATGCAGCATAAGTATCATATTTGTAACATACGTTAGATGTTTCAACAGTTGGGCTTTATCCAAATGATCCCAATGATTCGACTATATTGCAGGGACAACAAAGGAGTTTCTGGTCTGCGCTATGTGGTTCAGATTGCATGCCGATTGTTGGATCCAAATGCTTCGGAGTTCACGGCTGCGCTTGTGGGAAAGTTAGTAACTACTTTGATCACCAAAACAGGTGACTTTTTAGGTGAGCAGCTGGAACTACTACTTCGGGCAGTTTTGAGCAAATTACAGTCAGCAGAAACCTTAAGCGTGATTCAGAATTTGTGTATGGTGTATGCTCATTTGTTCAACACCCAAATGACCGCTACACTCAACTTTCTCGAAAGTTTTCCGGGCCCTACAGGTAAAAAGTCTTTTCCTACTGCGGTATGATACTGTTCTGTTATTGAGGTACTAGCAGTGTTGTTGTTTGCTCTACAGGAAAATCCGCCCTTCATTTTGTGATGACGGAATGGGTCTCACGGCAGCATTTGTTCTTTGGTCATTTCGACCGTAAAGTTTGTGCCATTGCATTGAGCAAGCTACTACATCTGGGGCTAAATGATACTCGCATTGCGGAGATCGAGGTGAAGGGTGATGAAATTTTTGATGGGAAAAACTCCAATCAGATTCAGACACGAAGTAAGAAAGGGAAGTCGACATGGACTGTGATACCATTACCGATAAAAATTTTCAAGCTTCTCGTGAACGAACTAGCGTATTGCACATCGAATAATGATTTCGAGGAGGAACCGATTGGTCAAAATGATAGAGATGATGAGGATTTCCAGGATGAGAGTGCCAGTGAGGGCAACGAGGAAGAGGACGATGATGACAGCTTTGGAGACATTTTCTGTTTTGGAGGAAATGACCCAGACGATCAAGATACAGTAAATGACCCTGCGTACTCAGTAAATTTGGAAGAGTACCTGAAAGAATTTTTGATTGGATTGAGCCAGCAGCCTTGTTACCGTGAGTTTGTGCCTCATTTGACGCCGCAGGAGAAGAAAGTCTTAGTAGGCTATGGAATAAGTTGTTGAAATATCTGACGGTCATGCCTGTGAGCATGTAAAATTTTACGATTCTAATAGAGTATTTTTATGTTTATACATGTAAGGTCCTTAGTGACTTCCTTGAAAATGTAATTTAGATGAGATCCTTGTAATTTTCTCTTGAGCGATGACTCACTAATAATGTTGCTACGCTTAATCGAACTGAAAAAATTTGGATTTCTTATTAGAGCGATGGCCTCGGACACACGGCGTTTATTCTCATGTTTATATCAAAGAACATGGCATTTGTAACTAACTATCCATTAACTTTTTCAACCGTTTGTACGAACTCCCTTAACAAATTACAAACAACTCAGTGGCACATGCAAACAGAGAGAAAAATAACTATTTTGTTAGTGTTACTTCCTGCATCACAGAATCACTGTGGTACTGGTGGAGGGGAAGTTGGAATGGAAGATTTGGACATAGATCCTTGGGTTAAGTAGCCAGAGACGGATCCTGACGAAGATCCTAGATATCCTGCAATAGGCTTATTGGAGAGGAACAGATCGTGTTTCTGCAAGAATTCACCACAAACAGAATCAAATTAAGTGCTACATTCCATTACATTTCATAAAAACAGACGGATGTAGTCACCTGATCGCGATACTGAGGCCAGATCTCAGAAGCTGCTAGGATAGTTTCTACTTCTTGCCCGTACTTTTCGTCCTGAGCCATTGCTTGCAGAGCGTGAACTATATTTGCTACAGTGGACGCCGGACTTGGTCCCAAATCACCACCTCCGTGTTTCAGAATTTTCAACAGCAATGGAATCAAATTACATTCTAACGCTTGAGCAACCAACTCCGAATGTCGGGCGCCAAACAGATGATTAAGTGCCTCACAGGTGACGGGCAGCATATCGAAACGTTTGTTGAGTCCATTAACAATGCACTGAATACTCTTCATGTGACACAAAGCTTCAATGCACGCATGATTATTGGCAATATGTCTCAGTATAATGGCAGACATCCTCTTCAGTTCCGCACGATCAGATTCCATGGCAGCCAAAATAGGGCTTATGTAACCCATTGATGGGAGAGCATCGCACATATGAGGTTGCGATGCCAGCAAGTGGCCGATTGCACTGCCCACAAGGTCCAATGAATCCGCTGATTTCTTTTGCCCACTCACTGGAGGGGACAGTGCATATTCTAGCAAGTCTCGAAGAAATTCTCGCGGCTTCCGAAGATTCCATGACGGATTTGTGACATACAGTCTTAAATATATTCCCCCGATTGTCAACTCGTCTGCTACATTGTAATCCACTTGGAATGACTCTGATGGAAGGCGCCAGTCGACGGACAGATCCCGCTTTTGAGCCATGAACAACTCTTGTTTCATACTTTGGATGGCAGTCGTGACGTTGGAAATAGTATTTGCGTTCCAAACTATTTCAGGATTTTCGGTATCAGAATCGAATAGATGTACTGCTGATTGCGGTGACTCAGCCATGGCTTCACAAAATATCGATGGTAAGAATTTGCATAGTAAAATCTTCACTCTGGGTCCTGAAAGTTTATCCGCGCAAAGCTTCGACAGAACCTCAGAGGCCTTCTGACGAATCATAGGGTCCATATTTCGACGGCAGAAGAAGTCAAGCAGGTACAAAATTGTTCCTAAACAAATAACATGGCGAATACTTCAATTAATTACTGTAACTGAAGAAACTTCAATCAAACGACATGGATCATTATCTACCCAAAATTAGATGATGATGTCAAGGACAAAAAAAGTTACCAACGAAGCTAATAAAGAGAAATATTAAAGGAGTGTAACCTTTTTGTATTGCTTCCTTAACTACTTGTGGATGCGACACCACCATGTTCAGACATCCTAAAGCTGCCAAAATGACACCCGCATTCGTTGGGCTTGCGTTTGCTGAAACTACTAATAGCGCTGGTACGATTCCCATGCCCACAATGTCTGCTATACACTCTTGGTTCGCCATGAGTACCGTCAGTACATTTAGAGTCGGCATCTCGAAGGGTGGACACATTAGATAACGTGTCAGAAGTCTAAACTTTCCTTTACAAAGCGTCTCAAAACCGGCATTATTTCGCAAGGCATTGTGAAGGGCATCTATGCACTGTGCTATGTTATTGATTTCCGTTTGAGTGTTGTTAAGTGATGTGGGGTCGTTATTCGACAAAAATACGAGCAGTTCTGATATAAACTCTCCCGCATTTTCAAGTTGGAACGACGGCTCAGCATTGTAAACATTGATGAATATTGAACCTAAGGCAAATACATGAATTATGTAGGTTCACATAAATAGTAAAACAAGCCCCCGGAAATATCCCTTGGGAGAAACTACTGAGAAAACCTATGCACTGAACTTACCGACGACAAGTTCGTCCTTGTGAATTGAATAGACGAAGTCAGCCCCGTAGGTCATGTCAGCGATTTCGCCGTTTCTCAAACTGCTAAGCTGAACATCACAGTATTCCAGAAGTTCAGTTCGTGTTTTATTATTCCAAACCAGGCACGGCGTACACGAGTTTTCGTTAAGCATTTTAAGCACTACGCCCGATTCTTTCTCGCGTACCTAGAAGTAATAAAATACCGAAACAATTAGTTCCGGAGTTTTGAGTTTTTCCTTGTTTCTACAGTGGTACTTACACATTTTGCTGCGTATGGCGTCAGAAGGGCATCTAAAGAGGCTCGGATAACGTCGTTCTTGGGACAAGTCACCCCGTCTCCGCAAAGGCACTTCAGGGCGCAAACACTCATTTTTGCAAAATTATTCGTCAATATCTGATTATTTGATTCCTCTGATACTTCGACACCTGCCTCCTCTAGTGTAAAGTCGTAGGAAAACAGAGCCATAATCAGATGCCATAATACCCCTGCTTGCAAGATATGCATCTGTAATATCGTATCTACTGCCATGGCTGTGACACACTCGGCTGCTACACAGCACAGTTTGGCTAAATGCTGATCAGGAAAAAACAAGAAAACGAATCACATCATTAAGAAGATATTATGCTTTCGTAACTGCGGCAGCTAAAGCTTCATACCTTGAACTGTAATATCCGTGACAGATCTTTGGCAATCTGTGGCATTTCGACGAGTTTGTCCCTGCACAGTTGGAACCGGGTCGCGATAGTAAAGCACCTAGTGACATGTACGCATACCTGGGCAGCCACATCTGTAGGTTTTGTCCCCTCGCCCAGTATTGATACGCATCGATCGTACGCCCGCAGTAACAGGTCTAGACCTAATTTATCAAAAAGTTCTTCAGGTAAAGCCTTGGTTCCAGCACCACCGACAACTCAATAAAAAACAAGTCTTACCCTTCTCTCGCCGAAGTTCTTCTACATTGAGGGCAGAACAATTAAGCGTATGGTAAACAACTTCGGCACTGCATGCCAAAAGTGGCTGCTCTTTCCCGAATAAGTTGTCATCAGCAACTTCCAATTCCATCGTCTTAATTAGCATTGGATAGCCCGAGTATTTGTACGGCTCCAGCACTGCATGAATTCCCAAGCCGTTATCATTTACGCAAACGTACATAGAATGAGTATGCTAAATCAGTAGACTTACCGTCTCCATATCGTTTGAATAAAATAGACTGTGCTCTGAGTATCAAAACGATTCGCTTTGGATCCGGATTACCACTTTCACTCGAATATCTACTACACAGGAATTCGTATGCTCTGTTGGCCTCCTCAAAGCGTTCTCTCCCTTGCGGGTTCTTGTCAGGGTGATATTTCTGAGCCAGCCGCCGGTAGTTCTTCTTAACCTTCTCGCCCCAGTCTGTCTCACCTTCGATTTCTAAGGCTCTCAACGCCTCCGTGACTGTCATTGGAGGGGGTTTCTTTTCCACTTCGTTCTTCCAAGCTTCCAAGACCTCTTTCAGTAAACTAATCGGTTCCGCAATGGGCCAGTCAGCGAATCTAAAGATACGCAGAAGTGACATTATCTCCACAAAAAGAATAGCAACATGTAAGAAAGGTTACAAAATGGACAGAAATACCTGGTTTCATCCGTGAGGTTTCGCAAGTAGAACACGTTGCAAAATAATTCTGTTTCTAGAATCGGATAGTTTACAGCAGGTATAGCGCAGTATTCGTAAAGAGCTCTAACATTAGACTGAAGTCGGGGTGTAAAGTCTGCAAGGTGTAAAGCTATTCTTTCAATCAAATGCCGTCTCATATCAGCGCTCCAAATCGCTTCGGGTGTATCGAACTCTCCCAAGAAAATCTCTGAGAATTTCTCGATTCCGTGGTTCTCAAGATACGCTACCATGGCTTCAGGCAACAACGGACCTAAGACGGATCGCTGCCATACCGATTCACCCTACAACAACACAGCCAACTGTCACAGCATTGAAATAATGTAGGGCAAATAGTTCTGTGGTCCACGCATTACCTGCTGAGTTGAATATGTATTTTGCCTCAAGTGAGTGAGCTTCAGGAATCTTGACACTGGCAAAATATTTGAACCTGTGTACATCATGATGAAGAAAAATACACCGGTAGCAAATACTCGGTTCATAATTGGGTTCTCTTCCAACAGCTGGAAACAAAATGAAGATGTGATAGAATTCGGAAATACTGAAAGAATAGCAGAAAAGCTACGACATGTACCATATTCAAGAGAGTAGCCACACGCTCTACGATTGCAGGGTCAAATGTAAGTAAAAGCTGCACTATATGAGGCAGGTATCCATTTCGATCCGTAAGAATCTGTTTGGCTTTGTGAACCGGTCGTATGATTGCTTCTCCATTTTTAGCAGGACAGAATGAAATAACTTGTATAAAAATATCTAAAATAACAGTAGCCATCTTAGTTTCATTCATTATTGGTGTCTGCTTGTCTGCCATTATGAACCACTTCAACTGCGCTATAGAACCCAATTGCTTCCAAGTCTCTAAGCCAGTGGCCCAGCATTTTGTCTTGGCATCTATTTTCTTCTTCGCGTATAGACTTTTCAGCTGAAAAGTAGCAAAGAACACTTACAAGCTGTCCTTGTTTTCAGTCTCCATAAATAACTTCAAGAATGTAAATCAATACAGGCTTACCTCTTGAAATCCGACAGGTCCAACTTTTTCATTCGACTCACGTGGCATGTAATACCACTCCGGGGAATCCGCATGCCTCATGTTAGGACTAGCTTCAATGACATTATTCTGAGTAGGAATCATGGCTCTGCATTGACAAATACACCCTAGTAACTATATGAGAATAGACATAACAAATGAGTTGGTCTGTATAATGAAGTTACCTAGAGGTATGAAGATGCGCAAGCGATATTAAATCCACGAGAACTTTTAAGCCACCGCAGTTCACCAACTCTCTCGCGTTTTCTCTGCACTGGGCCAATTTTTGGATGAACAGAAGAAGTCTATCACGTTCTTGTTTATCTACAGACTAAGAATAAGACGAACATTCAGTCATGGTTTCTTCTGCATGCAGCTGTTTCAAAAATTAATGCACTCACTTTGTCGAGCATAACTACTATATATTTCAGGTCACTGAATACTCCTATTTCTTGCCAATGCCTCGCGTAAACTGAAGTTATTGCCTGCAAACACATTCCTCGCATATCACTCCTCCCGGTTAGCAGGAATCGGTGGTATAAATCCGCAAAAAAGTCTTTAGGATTGATGATTTCAAACGAATCGTCGAATGAATCCTCCTCCAGCAGTAGACGCAAGTAGTAACCTGCAGCCACATTATGTACACAATAATGACCAATGCTATTAACTTGGTAAGGAGAACCAGCATACCTCCTATTTTTATTTCATCGTGGAGGGATTTGTACTGAATCTGAAAGTCAGCGTGATTCCAACATATTTCACCAACCACATGATCCCGGTCTCCATCCAAGAGTCGTATCTCAGCCAGTAAGCTTTCCCTACATATAAATTGGTGTTTAATAACCCGTAACAGTGAAGTTACAAAACAATTTTGATACAAGGTAAAACTACCTTAACTCTTCCCGAGTTTGGTAGTTCCATATTAGATCCGGCCTGGAATGATCCTGTGCAAACTTGTGGTAAAAAAGATTCCAATTCTTATCAACTTTCAGGTTCTGCCTCGGTTTACGTAGAGCCACCGGCCGCAGTTGATTCTTTTTGCGTACTTCTTGAGCTCCCTTTAACCGCCAGTGTCTTAAGGCAACCTGAGTGTAATAATATGAAAATAC
>JAQFYD010001745.1:0-11252 GCA_034694225.1 Bourletiella hortensis
ACGGCTGATGTATGTTGGCTCAAGGAGAATCGGGCGCCCGTATGCCCGACGGGCTGCCCATCGGGCGGGCTGGCGAATATATTTCGGCCCATGGGCTGAATCGGGCGGGCTGAGGAAACGGTCATGGTTTTCGGGCTGGGCCGGGCAACCCGAACGCTTTAAAAATTCAACTCGGGCGGGCTGGGCTGCCCAAATTTAAATGGGCTTCACCTATGATACTGTGACCTTGCAGAAATTGACCAGCCATACTGTACCCTTGCAGAAATTGACCAGCCATACTGTACCCTTGCAGAAAAGAGTCAGCTATACTGTGACCTTGCAGAAATTGACCAGCCATACTGCACCCTTGCAGAAAATTGTAAGCTGTACTGTGCACAGTACCCTTGCAGAAAATGATAGGCCATACTATCTACTATACTTTAGCAGAAATTGGTCAGCTTTCCTGAACCAATGCAGAAACGGGTCAGCTATACTGTACCATTGCAGAAATTGGTCAGCTACGCTGAACCCTTGCAGAAATTCGTCAGCCATGCTGTTTATTACACCATTGCAGGGATTGGTCAGCTGTACTGTACCATTGCAGAAATTGGTCAGCTCTACAATGTAGTGCAGCCTTACAGAAAATGGTAAGCTATACTGTGTACTGTACCCTTGCAGAAATCAGTTAGCTATACTATGTAGTGCACCCTTACAGAAAATGGTAAGCTATAGTGTGTACTATACCCTTGCAGAAATTGGTCAGCCATTTCCAAAAACTGCGCCGCTGTCCTATGTGCTGAAATGGTCCGTTGTTTTCTTTGCTGTACCTTTTGCAGAAACTAACAATCGTATGCAGAAAGTGGGTAGAGAACCTTTTCCGTTGCCGAAAAGTTCAGGCATCTTATCTTTCGTAAGAAATTGAGACACAGCGCTCTTTAGAATGCAGGAATTGGTGGATTTCATGGCAAAATCAATCCCCTGTTTTGTAAGTTGGAAGGAAATTCTGCTGCAACCGAAATTGGATCTAAATGGCTAGTGTAAGGCATATATATTTCTGCTGGATATATCCCCGCCTGATTGCGTGATTGAGGCATGGGATGCTCTTACTGCATTAATGCTTTTTGGCTTGACCGTGTTGGTGAGGACAGTCTTCGTTCGATTTGTACGAGGTTTGGAAACTGAGGGGAATCTCAACTGCATGAATGCTGTGTTGACCAATGGCATAAATCCTGAGCAAGGTCACTATATATATATATATGAATACGGAGCAGCCCGAATGCATAAATGACTTTTGTATAAATGTATGCCCTGGATGCCGGTTAGCCTTATTGCGCCGGTGTACTATAGTACTGGTTTCAAAAGTATGGGCTGCACTTTCGCAGCATAAACGAGTTATCCTGGCCGTGTAAATGCGGACCATTTTGTCGGAGGTACGTTCTTACTTTCAAATTTGGAGTAGTATCACTGCATGAAAACTGAGTAGCCATGTGAACGGGTACGGGGTAGCCCGAAGAAAAAGATTCTGACTATGTAAATACGAGGTGCCCTCACTGCATGATTGCGGAGTAGGAGACTGATGGATTCTGAATGCATAAATGCTGGGCAGTCTCGCTACAGAAATATGGGGGGTACTGACTGCAGAAATGCGGAGCAGTGTAGATGGATGAATGAAGGGCAGTCGGAAAGTTGTTTTTGAAGATTCCATTTATGGAATCGATCGAATGCATGAATTCGGGGAGACTCGGAGCATACGTGTATGTGATCTCTCCATACATTTGGGTTAGCCCCATCGCATGAATGCGGGGTAATCTCTGCATAAAATCGAGGAAGCCTGTATGCAAACATGCGGGGCAATCTCTCGATAGACACGGAACAGTCTCACTACTTAACTGCGGAGTAGCTTCGTTACAGAAATGGGGGTGTAGTCTCATTGTATAGATGCGGGGTAGCTTAAAAGCATGAAATATGGATAGTCTCACTGCATGTATTCGGGGTAGTTTTACTGCATGGGTGCGGAGTAATCTCTGCATGATGACGGGGAAGTCTGTTTGCATAGGTTTGGTACAATGTCGGCATAAACTCGGGGAAGCCTTAATGCATAATTGTGAGACAATCTCTACATACATTAGGGGTGGCCTCAATGCATAAACGCAGGGGAGTCTCATTACAAAAATGTGGCTATTCTGGCTGCAGAAATGCCGGATGGTCGCACCATGACTTCAGTGAGTGCATCAGTGCTGAGCAATATGAATGCCTAAATGTAGCGTTTTCATGTGCATCCGATTTTGTCAGATTCTCCTTAGTGTTCATACTATTTACAGGGAAAGAAAAATGCAATTGCATTCATCAATGCATGAACGAGGGGTATCCTCATGCACAAATGCGGGGTAGTGTGACAGCGTGAACTCCACGTATTCTCACCCATGTATTCGGGGTAGGCGTTACTGTATAAATGCGGGGCTGTCACACTGCATGTATTCGGGGTAGCCCTACTAAAAATTTACGCCGTCTAAAAACAAAGGACCCAAAAATTGGAACAGTCACCCTTAATTTCTGGCACAATAAGTCAAGTAAAACCTGCCACCTAGCTCAGCTTACGTTATCTCGTCGCATCTGAAGCATATAAACTTTGTCGTCGACTAACAAATTGTAAATTGTTCCAAACTTTAAGGCCAACCTCCAATTGTTGTGCTTCTGGGCACTTTTAATGGGCATCAACGTTTGAAACAATTTTCAAATAATAGTCAAGAAAAATGGCCAGTGAATTTTAAGAAATTTCTGGCAGCAACACTCAAAATTATGTTTTTGCACTGAGAAAGATTATATAATCGTGTGGCTGACAATAACATTTTTAGTTTTAAATCCTGGATTGTTGACATTTTCTGGTCCAGTTTGATGAGTAGGTTCAAAAGAGACCTGATTTACGTTCCTATGTCTACTATGTCAGAAGATAGAGCGATAAAACCGAAATTTTGGGTATTTTTTTCGAAAATGTGAATTCAAATGGTCCTAGACTAGGAAAATACCTTGCGAACAAAAAAATAGTTTTGAAAATCGGTCCACTCATTCTCGAGCTATTGGCATTTTGCTGAGACCCGTTAGGCCCGAAATATGGGCAATTTTCTGCAGAAATTCGATGCGTAAGGGGGTGCAATGCCATGATGGAATTCTACAACTTATCCAGAATTTACTGGAAATCTAAGGATCTGCACATCGAAAATCGATCGGAAATATATAGACAGTGACCCAAAGGGTTGGTATGCCAAGTATGAAAAAAATTGTCGGAAAGTTACCTTTGAATTTTAGCCATGCTTTCCTCATGGAAGACAAATTCTGCCGCCCTTGACTACTTGTAGCAACGGGCACTAAAATTTTCACTAAACATTGGATTGCTCAGAACCCTTACGGCCCACTACTTCGCAAAAATTCAGGGACGTAGACACGAACCTCGCATTGACTTTGCACCAATTTGCGTCAAATTGGGTGCACGGGCTCTGCAGTTATGGTCGGAAGAAGAAAAAAGGGTGAGCAAACGCTATGATGGTCGAAATTTTAAGCAATTTTATTGCTTAGGGCGCAACCCCCAAAAATGAACCCAACAATGGAGGATAACTGGCATTTATTTCGAACGCCTCCACATTAGATTTTGACCGATTTTAGGCTACTCAAAATGGCCCTTGAATCACAACGTAATGCCTACTTGCTGTACACTGCACATGGTACACTTTACGACTCTGCTTACTTCGAGACTTGAATTCACATTTGGTCTCCACATTTAGTATGTGCACCGCCATTGCAATTTTGTTTGCAAGTGGGTTCGTGACAGATGTCCCGGAAAACTCTGAAATATGCCGGCCTGGCTCTATCGGAAATACAACTCTGTTGGGGGATTTAATTTTTCAAAGGCGCGTTTATCAAGGAAACATGATTGCTGCCAACTCCGTAGTTGAACGCTTTCTTCCATCCGCACTGGCAAATATTGCCGGCTCAGTCTCAAACGTGTGCCCTTTGGAACACACCAAGATATGTGACGATAAACAAGGGATGCCACCATTGAATTTCAATACTGAGTTGCGACCTTTATTCAAACTCACAAACCTTCATTTTCGCATTGACATAGCAAATGGAACTTCTGCGACGAAACACTCTTTGTGCACAGAAATGATTACTTCAACTGTTGTAGCTTTTAGAACTGGAGTAACCTACGACCTGTCACTCTCAGTCATTAGTCATCGTTCATACTCATGCAATTTTCTCGAGTTTTAGCTTCGATCCCAGGGACGTCCTTCGTTGCTTCCAAAAAATCTGTTCAAGACAAGAATTTTAAAACTTGTGAATCCACCCCGTATTTGACATGACTCCACAAATGAAGGTCAATTGACCGAAACGACCTAAACCATACCTTGCTTCATGTCATCAATCGCTGTATGGTTCACACCCGTCATTATCAGCTCAATATAAAGGCCAGGGATTTTGCTAAAGCAAATGGCTGCAGACACTCTTGAAAAACAGCAGCGATATACCTCTTCCACCTGAACATGCAAAATCAGCTTCTTCAAGCCTGAAAACATTGAAAATATCCGTGTTAGTGCTTTTCGACGTAGTAAATCCTAAAATTGTCCGAGCTTACTTATGAGGAAGGTCATGAGTGGCAGGGGAGGAACAATGTGAACATTCCGAAGATACTCGACATCTTTCCCTTTCAGCTCCTCGGCTTCTTCCGGATGAATTCCACAAAACATCCAATCCAATGTTTCACTTTCCGCAATGACCAAGTCAATTACTTCAATCGATCTCACGTTGGCAAAGTAGTACCGAAGGGCAGCTCTGTTTCTGTTTTGCCAGCAAAGATTTTTCACGCGGGACACAATTTTCTCAAGAATCTGACGTCGTGTGCCGTCAGCCGCAAGCCTTCCCCGCCCACAATTAACTGTTCAACATCAAGGCCAGCACTCTTTGCAGTTGCTCCTTGTGGAAAGTTTGCAAGGGTATGTTCAAGTTGCTCGACCAGCTGGTCAATTTCCCGGCGCTGTCGGCCCACGTCAATATTGAAAAGAGGATCTGTTCCGGCAAGCTCAGACAAAGCATTCCAAAAACCTCGGTCATCATCCGTTTTTTGAACAATTAGCTCCTGCAGGTGCGGGAAGCACCGTTTCCACGCCCGTTCTTGTAAGACGGCGGCCCTTAAAGAAGGAGAATCTTGACGAGGATAAGGATACTTGAGGCACAAGATTTTCATGTTCAGCAAGGAGATTCCATTAATTATTATTTTGGCCAGAGTGAAAAAATCAAATTTTGCTATCTCTAGCGTCCTCTGGCTGTTCTGCAATATAGTTTTCATAGTTTCGTAGTACTTTTCATTGCCATCCCGGTCATCATCGTCGTCAAAAAATTCATCAGTCTTTTCCTCAAGAAAGATGAAATTTCGGACCGCCAGCTTGTTCCGAAGGGCATCTGACAGTCCCGAAGCTTCAAAAGGATATCGGTCACAAACAAGCAAGGCCGGACTTGTCTTAAGCACGGTACCCACAACATCTTCAACCGGTAAATCCTCCCTTCCGTAAAAATTACATCCCATCTGACCCCCCACCAAGTGGCCCAGCCGAAGTTGTTCCAGCTTTGGAGCAGTTGCGACAGTATTCTTCAATAGTGTTAGCAGCTTGGACTTGTCTGGTAGACGCCCGAACTCAGGAATATCGAATGTGAGGATTTTCAGTTCCGGAAACCCACCAGCTTTGCTCGAGATCAATTCAAGATCCAAAATGCAAGTAGAAGAGGCAATGACAGAGAGCTCAACTAATTGATGGGAAATGGCTTGCAGAAACAGGCTTAAAAATTGAATGGATTTGCAGCAGCAGCAGAGACGTGTTGAACATTTGACGCCCTCAGAATTGGTGTCAGCTCGCCCGGTGTCGGAGATTTTCACGCTAATCCTTGGAATGTTGCCATTCAAGGCAAGATGCCTCAGCGTGGATTGTTGGAACAGGACTGACCTGGAGCTGGTGTGGCTGTGATCCAACCTGATATTGAAATCACAACAGGAAAACGGGACAACGCTCATCCCTTGCAGAATTTTTGCAAACTGAGCCAATTCTTCACATGCGCTCCCACTTCGGATCTTATAAAGCGGCTTTGCATTTAAGGGAGTAGGGGCATCATAGGGAAAACTCCAAGCGTTCCACTCTTCCAACTCTTTTTGTAGTGCTGTGGCACAACACGAATGGTCGCCCCATTTTTCCAAACCTTGTTCCCACCTAGAGCTTCTATCTTTAATCGTCGCAATCGTGTTCCCACGGCTTTTGAGCAGACTTTTGGCTTCAAAGTTCCATGTCTCGTTAACCAAGGAGAAGGACAAGAGCTCTGTGTGATCAAAGTGTCCTAAGATTCTTCGGACAATCTGTAAAACCAAAAGTCCACAATATAATAAATGTAACAAGGTAAGCTGAATTCCATTTAATCTGGGACATCTTATGTAACGCATCAAGGACATTTTCCAGGAAAAAATGAAATTAATAAAATTTCATCGTGTGAAATACCTATACCAATTATTATTACTGTGAAAATTATTTTCTTATGCGAAACCTAGTCTTTGATCTTGATCTTGGTCAGCGCTTCAAAGTGGCTTTGAAATGAACCACAGCAGTAGTGCAGGCTTAGAATCTGAAATCTGGACATGAAAATTCATAAAAACTGTTGCTTACCACAGAATTTTTGAACCATTCTGTTGGTCTCGACTTCTCCATTTGGATTCTTTTGAATTTGAAAAATTTCTCCGTAACTGCGGGTTCAGGTTGTGGAACATGGAATGAATGCCTGTGATATTCGAACTTCTCAAGTTTGAGTAGTTGGGTAGATCGGGTGGGAGCTTAGCTGGGCATTTTTTTGGAACTTGAATATCACTTTGCAAGTGCCAGCCCCCAAATCTTTGAACTTGAATACTAGAACTTTCCGTCTTTTTGTGAAGTTCGAACTTGTACTTGCACTTGTAAGTGCATTGCTGGTAAAACTGAACTGGAATTCCAAACTTGCACTTGTCAATTCGCAACGCAAATTTCAAAACGTGGCGCCATATCTGCTATTGTTTAGAGTGAATTGCACGCATATTCCAAGTGCAAGTGCAAAAGTTCGGCCTGAACTTGGAAGTCCGCCCAGCTAAGGGTGGGAGCAGGAAATCCCGTAAGAAATTTCGAATGGTCCGCCATCAAGTTAGGAAACCAAGGTTACTGCCATCGGTAAGAGGCTTCACGATTCCAATGCACGATACACGCTGACTTATTGCCCCACCGTCTCAACTCCAAAGCAGCATTGCATTGCTCACAATTACTGCGAAAATTTCAAGCTGCTATGATCGGTTAATTTATTCATCAAGCAAAAGCCCAGTTGTATGAGGGTAGGTCGGTTACGACAAATTTAACAGGGCAGACGGACCTGGATGGCGGTGGACAACTTTTCGGACAAAGACAGCTTCCTTTTTGGTGAGTACTGAGTAGCCCATTGCATTGACTTTGAATATATTCACTGAATGCATCCATGAACTGTATTGGCCGTGAGTCCGAGACTGACTCCGACGCAACGCTGATTGATGTAATTTTCTTTATTTAAAGACAAAAAGCCTTCACAATGGAACCACAATGTCAATCAAGAAACAAGTTATCATAAACGTAAAATTTGTTATCACCTTCTCGTCTCTGCAGTCTCCTCAGCAATAGTTGTGATCATGAAGGTGTAAACTTTCATCATCACCGTCACCGCCATCATACTCATCCGCCTCCTCAACGTATCCCCAACTTTCAAGGTCACTACTGTCGCCATAGTCCACGTCCCAATGAACAGAAATATCTGTGTGGGAAATCTTCTTGAGGACGAGTAGCTCTGTCACCTTGGATTTGAATGGCGGCGGATGTAACACATTGTTTTCATAATGAGGAACAAAGGTTAAATCAAAGTACAGACTTTTTAAACCTGCAGAATTCAACAAGTTAGGTTTAGCATTATGAGGATACATCTTTATAGAATATTTTCTGAAACCCGCAAAACTTACAGCGCATAGTGAGTACGGACGGTCGCGTTGGAACGATCTGAACTGTCTGCAGGTACTTGTCATCCATTCCTCTCAATAGCTCCGCCTCTTCTTCATTAATTCCACAAAACTCGGCGTCATAGCTTTGACTCAGAATGCTCCCTGTTGCTGTGACTCCCAACTCTTCCAGATTTATCCATAGTTCCAAAATTCTCGGCAAGGCGCACGTCCAGTATTACACAAGTTTAAGGATAACGAGGTCACATGCGGAAACAGGGTCCTAACTTTGAGCATGTTACACGTCAAAAACTGCAGGTCCAACGACAGGCTCGTGACGTTACTGTGACTGTAAGGAACATTTAATCCTTCTTGAATTGGTGGCCATAGCGTCTCCCCAAAGTCGCTTGTGCATGTATCCAGCGTAATTTTGACCCAAGACAGTTTAGGCATCATCTTTTCGCCATCAATGGCCGCAAGTTCGTTCCAGATCTCGTCAACACTGCCATCATCACAGGTCTCCACACTAATGCTAGAAAGATTCCTTAATGGGTAGACTGATAACAGCGGGAGAACGTGCATGCCGTCGACATGAAGAGTCAAGAGTTCCAGGCTGTCTTCACACGACTGCAGCAATTTGGTCACAAAGTAGCAAACAGCTTGCCGGTCATCTTCATCATCGTATTTAAATTCCTCACGGATGGTTAGCTCCCTAAGTTTTGGACTTTGCTCAGCAACTTGCATAAAAAGAAATTGTTCGAGGAGCACTTGCTCCAGACGAATTTTCAAGTCATGTACGAGTCCATACATTTCAGCAGGAATTACATCCAAGGAATACGGTTTTCAGGTTGGGAGCATGACCATGCAAGCTTCGAAGGATACTTTTTTGTTCAGCCTTGTCATCGTCATGTGGAGTGATTCCGGAAATAGTGATTTCTTCAAGCTTTGGGAACTTTTGAGACTGATCACTGCCGCTGTTAAGAGCCTTCTGCAGAAGAAGAATGCTATTGCGAGTCGTCAAGTTTTGGATTTCCCCTGGGTGGGCCTGTATCAAATTCACACATGGATCCTGGTTGTGGAGCCGAGCTGTTTCGGACCAGCATCTTAAATTCAGGTTCCTGAGTTTAATTTCACTTGGGAGATTCATGTGAGCAACTCCATCGCATCGCAGCTTGAATTTAAGGGACAGCTTTTACTTCCCTCCATCAACATAATCACTAGTCCGTTGAATGGAACTTGACGTCCCTCGTCTGTCATTTTCCCGCACAAATCACGTAATTCTTGTAGAAATTCACAGGTATTAAAGTTAGTCTCATCTGGCCTGCGAGCCGCACACGTTCGATGTTTGCGAAGGAATGCACGGGCGTCCCGGTTCCAAGTTTTGTTCACAAGACTACAAGTCCGCAAGAGGAATCTTGTTGAGAAATATTTGAATGTGTTCTCCAAAATAACCGAGTTCCGAAGTGCCTCTTCAGAGCTGCTTTCATTCTTTTCACTGGTGCTGACCTGAATTTAATTTGAGCAGTAACAATTCAATCAAGTGTTTCCATTTTATCTTGTAAGAATGTTAAAAAGGCAACACCGACCGTTACCACACAGGGGCAAAAGTAATTCAGTGGCGTAAAACATTGCGCCTTTACTGGAGTTGAAATGAGGAGGTTGAGGAGGAGAAAATGCGAAAAGACACAACAATTTATTCAGCGCATGGAAGATACGATGCGCCTGCTGAACGATGGGTAACACCTGAGCGGTCGGATGTACTCATGCATGATGACCGGGTGTTTTCTGTGGAAGCAACTGAAAAATGGTACCAAATTACTACAGAAACATCCAAATTACAGCATTGGGAGAATGTACGAACACTAGTAGATCAGATGACTTGATGGCGCGTATTGGAGCCGCTTGTGCGCAATGATAGTGAGGAAGAGAGCAAGTTTACTAACGCAGATATGAATTTTACACTGCTGACAGCGTCCTTTGATTATCTTTTGATTGGGCTGGGCGTATCCGTCGAAACATTTATTGCTGAAGGCACAAAGCGGCTGCTATTCTTCGAATGCGGACCCCGAAAAGGATAAAAGTGGGGCATTTTACGATGCGAATGGAAACACAAAATAAATATTGCAATGAGTCGCCGGTTGTCGTCGGCATCTTTAGTATTTAAGCTAGAACATTTCGCCCCACTTTTCTTAAGCCTTTGTTTGCTGTTTTATTTCTTCCTTACAACTCATTGCTTCCAGAGAAGATTCCCAAAGAAGAGTCGTAGGAAAACCGTCGGAAGCTGCTGTGAACCGTACCAATCTCCAAATTGTCCCTCCATAGCTCCGCAAAAATTGTGGAATCCGAATCTGACAGTTCCTGGAACGATGATGGCGGCTTGTTGTACAGCGGGAGGGCAATATTTGATGTCATTGTTGCTGTGTAGCTGCAAATAAGCACGACCAAGGCGGCTAACCCACACCAACACCTTCTTTGTTCACCTGTGAGCGCAAGCTACTGTCATTGTAAGGATTTCAGGCCCAAACAGAAGAATGCAAGGAGTCTGCCCGCCCAGTGGGCGCCCATTCAGCATGTGGGCACCTGGTGGGCTATTGGGCCGCAACCGGGCTTCGGGGCTTGTCCTTAAATGCTAAAGTACCGGTAAAATAACCATTACTTGCCTTAAGTCCACCGTTTGGGGCAAGCATGGGAAATTATTAAATGCTAGAGATCTATTGGGACTGCGGCTAACCTTCCAGTGCCTTTCAAAAACAAGCATTATGTACTGCATTAATCAGTGAATGTGTTGGCCGCGTGGTGCCGAACAACAACCAGGTCCCTATATCATCGTGGCCTTACTGATGTTGATGCCATGTGCTTGTTTAAATCATTACAGACTAACTGTTCCCCAATCCTCGCTGTAAAACCACAGAGGCTTTCTGCAAAAACAAGTCACCATCCATGATTTCCTAATAAAGTTGTTATGATCTTACTGCCATATTTAGCATATTCTTGGTCGTAGGGAGCTCCCAACACCGTCATTGCATGATTTCCAACTTCCTCAGCTGCAGTAGCTCTCAGCGAAGGGTCATTCATGTCATCAGAAATTTCTTTCATGACAGTGGTGCAAGTTACAGTAAAATCTGGCTATAGCGGATTTCTAGGGAATGGCAGAATTTGGCCGTAATAGCAAATGTGCATTATATGCTTATAGCGGATTTCGGCCGCTATACTCAGATTTCCAATAGTTTAACCTCTTATATGTTTCTAATTTAAC
>JAQFYD010001746.1:0-11250 GCA_034694225.1 Bourletiella hortensis
TCTTGTGCATACTGCCGTGGTCAAATTTTGTGGTTTTTATGAGGTGGCCCCCGGAAATTTTCAAATTTTGTTAATGGCCCAGACAAATTTTGAGTTTGACACCACTGGACTATGGTAACACTTAGACTTGAGCAACCGCCATGCCACAGTAAATGTTAGCATATCAAATAAATGTTTACTTACAACAGCTAATGAGGATAATTTTTATAACTACTGCGGGCATTTAAAAATCGCACAGCTGCTACAGAAGTAGCACCCGTTCTAAATCGAAACTCCGCGACGTAAATCTGAGGAGCGTACGCCAACCGATGATGGTTACTTAAGCTGACAATTATGTGCTGTTTCTCGAAACGATCATACGAGTAGTGAATCACAAATTCACAAATGATAACAGCGGTGGAAACCCCGAGGCCAACTTGTAGTATCTCCAGGAGTATCCCAATAGTCTTGTGGTCCACACTCATGTGTAAGTCACTCCTCCCCTCAAACCCCAAATAGTACTGTTTCTTAGGTACATTTTCCCTTGCATAAGCTATCCCCTTCTTCCTTGATTTTATTCGGCTAACGCGAACCCCGTGGTCGCTTAAGCCAAAGCTGTCAAAAGAGCCCAGGAGGCGATTGATCGGTTCTGTAAAAGGATGGAGTGAGAAGATGCAACCGTAAATGTATTGCGTGAACAATACCAAATATAAATTAGCCACCATTAATTAGAATTGCATTGACGTTTTCGCTACCTAGAAGCATAGGGTAGAACTTGCTAACTGCAGCAGCCCCATACATTAAGAAATGTGTATCCTTGGAATAGACTGAAATAATTTTGCCGTTTGTATCCATCGTAAACTTTCCTCCAATGGAACCGAAAACGGAACGTAGACCGACGCACGCCATCTTTCTCTCAAAGATCGACTGATAGCACTATAAAACATAAAACAAAATTAAAACCCCGTTGCTTCATACTACTGGCGTCCTTTGTCATATCATTGCTTACTGTAGAGTCGAGAAAGTCATGTTCAATTAGCCTCTCAGCAATTATCAGATTTGAGGTCAAATTACTAGCTTTGAGGTCATGAGTTATCGGTCCGGTGAAGATCCCTCCAATCTCGTAATCAGAAGCTTCTGCCAGCTCACGGAAATTTTGTGGTGGTAAAATCAGCCGAGGGAATGCAATAACTCCCAGCAGCGCTGAGTCGTACGCACACTGAAGTACAATTAAACATAGGGACCATATTCCAAGAACGAAGTGAATACGATAAAGTCTAACCCTTGATCGAAATAGTACCGGATCGAACCCACTTTGGTCGAGCATTGGCTTGTAAACCATTTCCAAGATCCATGCATGCCGTTCCAGACTAATTAGGCGCCTACCATTTGCAAAATAGAAAAAAACTTCGAGACAGACAAAAATACAAAATGACGATGCAATGACAGCAATCCACACAGGCCAGTCTAAAGGCTCCTCAATCATGTAAATTCCACCTGAGTTTGATACCCCGGGAGGGCCAGTTATGAATGAAACCGAGTCGTAATAATAGGGACGCGTAAACATGACTAAGTGGTCCGTGTGTATACTGGGAATCATAATTCCCGTGGCTACAGCGCTGCCGTCAATCGTGGGAAAAACCATGTCGCCGAATTCCCCATCTTCCATTAATCCCTTATCAGGAACACCAAAAACTTTCTCTATTACCGGCGTCATATTGAATATTTCATATGCCAATAGCCAAGCTAATTTGAACGGGTTACCCACAACATTACGGGATTTTACCTCTTCCTGTGTAGGCGCGCAAACAACACAGAACAGAGTAATGAGCTCTTGGCCTTGAAAATCAAAATCATCTGCAAAGAGTTCCAATTCCGGGGGAAAAGTCTCCCAAATTTCATTTCTCAAAGTAGCAACCAGTCTTAATTCTTGCGAAGCCTTGGGCAACCCCTTGAAAATGCTAATTTCCACCACAGAATCCGGAATTACAAAAGTTGAGTACTGAATAGTTCCAGTTTCATGCATAAAGTTGTATGCTTTGGTAGATAATGAAGATGAAGAATCTTTGTGAAAATGGGGGAGGAAGAAGATGAAAAATGATCTGTACACGTCATTTGAAAGCAAAGGCAAAATTTTCTCAGCCCACCGCCTACCAATTGTTCCGTTGTTTAAAAGCTCCACGTGATCAAGCAGGTCGGAGATGAGCTCAAAATAGACAACAGTGCAAGGCTGATGATGCCTGTAGAAATAGCGATTTTCTGAGTAAAACAGCTTCGGAGGGTCCTCATTGTTTGCGTTCAAACTGAGGTCTACGACGAGCGTAACTTGAGGCTTTTCGGGATCGAGTCCTTGAGCCGAAAGCTCGGTGTGGATGTGAGGCAGCATGTTTGACTCACGGAGAATATTTAATTGTGAACAGTAGGAGCGTGAAGATGGGACTGAGGCTGCTATGTGTTTTAAGGCAGCAAGAAGCTGGACGTAATTAGAAGATGGATGGCATGACGGAACGAAATACAGTAGGCTAAGGAAGTGAACTACATAATTTTTCATTGTTGAAAACACAGAGTTCTTAGTTTAACAAGTGGCCAAATTACTAGGAGGAAGTAGCTTTGATTCTGCACTATTGCTGACCTTACATAACTACTGTTTTGTTGCTTAGAAGGAGCTCTTTCTCGGCCATAAAATGATAAAAAATGGAATACGGAATAGATTTGTTTGTAAAGTAGGGAATGTCTACAGCCGGCCATGATGGATGGGCGTAACCTGAAACTCAAAGCTATGTGCCCCGCCACATCATTCAGTTCATGCGAAACCATAAAAATAACCCCATAATCCTCTAAAACCTTTCAAGGTAACTCACAGGTGTAGCCGCATTTTCGTCCTATAATTCATGCTCGAAATATTATATAATTTATGTGCGACAAACATGTTTGAATCATACAATAAACTCATTGCAAAGTAAGCAGTATCTGAGTAGCAGAACTGCTCCATTAGCTTCTCCTTTTGCAAGCAACCATGACCTACGCATGGCGGACTTCCATAGAATGAGAATAATTGTCTAGAATTCTATTTACGATTATTTGAAAAACAAGCTAAGTAAACGTAAATCCATGTTTCCGATTGATATGTGCGTGGCCAAAACGCATGTAAGAGTGGGATGATTTATGGCAAAAATTCAAATGTTTGCAAACTCCTACTATGGGATCGAAAGCTAAGCTTAAAGTATTACCGCGTGACCTTACTAGCATAGCGCATCCTCCAAGGGCCCTTTCAGGGCTAATATCTCCCCTCGTAGGCCCCACTGAAATGAACTTTTTGGTTATAATTATCCTCTATGCCTCACGCACAGGCGGCGGCTATTTTAGCTTGTCGCGTTCTAAACGGAGATGACCCTCATGGAACGTTGCATTGTTAGCGGACCGACCTTGCCAGGGTACGCAGGAGACCTAACCATAATTCTACGAATGGCAGCATCTTCTACGCAAAGCTCATTAACGGGAGCTATTCTCGTTTCCCTTCCAATGCTACGGCAAAATGTAATCAACTTGAGAAAAAACTCAAGTAATAATGCCATTGTAGCAAGAGTATATCCTCCTTTCAAGATTTCCATAACAACAGTGATCGTGCGGCTGCCATCCCCTTCTGATTCACCATTGTCTTCCCCTTTGTAATACTTTTTTATTGTCACCATACTTCTCGCATAGGATTTCCCTTTTTGCCTTGTAACCTCCAGGTTACGCTCCGCCGTGAATACCGTAACACCAGCGGATGAAAGGTGACCCAAAAGGTTTGTTAGGGGCTCTGTAATGTATAAAATTAAGGCAATATCATATCATAGATTATTATATTACAAAATCTGCAGTTCAGAATAAGCTTTCGAATATTAGGGTGGCAACGGTAATTGAGCTGGACATACCGAGAAACATGGGATAGAATTTGCTGATTCCAGCCGCAAGCATAGTAAAAAATCGAGTTTCTTTAGACAGCAGTCCCATTTTCCTGCCACGAACGTCCGTCAGAAACTCAGCACCAGTAAACTGGAAGATTCTTTGGTAGCCCAAACATGCTGTTCGGCTTTCGAATACCATTTGATAACACTAAAAAAATAGCAATAGCTATAGTTATGATTGCTCATATATTGTAGTTCGGTTTACAAATGTATCTTCTGCCTTACCTTAGGACTGATGAAATCATGAGTGACAACCTTCCAAGCAATCTCATGACTAATAGGATCCTGTGATTCTCTCAGATCCACTCCGATTGACTCATAGAAGATGGCTCCGACTCCATAATCGGACGAAGCCAGTTGTGAGAATGTTTCCGGGGGTATAATGTGAGACGGGATGACAATGGCAGATGTCAGTACTGACTGATAAGCACAGTCTATAACTATTAAACATATTAGCCACGTTCCCATTAAAACTTTCAGGCTCAGAAAGTGAACTTGAAATCCCAAAGTTCCCCCTTGGTGCAGCACGGGGGCGTACACAATATCTAATGCTCCAAGATGAACTTGAACGTCCCAGTGGCTAACTGCAACAGCTAGAATGAACTCGACGCACAAAACAGCGCAGAAGGACAATGTCCCAAATACAGCCCAAACGTCTGATCCAAGTGGTTCCAGTAGAGTACCGAAAGAACCGCTATTACGTTGTATCGTTTGCGGCCCAGTTAAGAAGCCTACAGCATCGAAAAAATATGGCGTTGTGAAATAAATGAGGCGTTGCATTTTGGAGCTTGGCTTAAGCATTCCCGTAATGGCAGCGGTGCCGTCAAGCAGGGGAAGTGTGTATTCATCATATTCGTCGTCGACAAAGCCGGTCCCAGGAATGATTGCCAAAATCTCTATTTCTGGAGTTGCATTGAAATTTTTGTGAGCTGCACGCCAGGCTGTTTCTAGGGGACTTTTTTCTACACGATGTTTTTCAAAGAATTCATCGTCAGGCTCAGTTGTCAAGCAGTACACTGAAATTACTGTAGCTCCCTCAAAATCTGGATATTCTTGGAACATCTGCTGTCCGTTTGCTTCGTGAAGGTAGTCATTTGCGGATTTGTAAGTTGCGGAAAGTGTCAACTGGATATCAGGATTTTGTGGAAGGCCCTTAAAGATGTCTATATTGTTATCAGCCGAGGTAGAGGGAAGAAGAAAGACAAAGTACTGGATCATGCCAATACGTCGGATGAGGCTGTTCACAGCTATTTCAGTATTGGAATCAACAACAAGGCTGTAAATCATAAAGAATGATCTTTGCACTGTATTCGGCAATAAAGGAAGTATCCTTTCTGGCCAACGACGACCATAGTCGGAAGAGTTCCCGGCTAATTCTGCCAGTGAAAACGATATGGCATTCAGATCAAGTAGAATTAAACTGCATGGCTGGCTATACTTAAAATAGTATCTATTTTCAAAGAAAGATTCTACTGGATTGTCTCCAATGTTGGCTTTTGTACTAAGATCGACCTGGAGGTTTGCTGCTGTTGAGGGTCCCATGGATCCGCATGTCGACGATATTACCGCTGGACCGCCTCCCCAAATGTGATCACATGGAGCTTTCCACTTGTAACTTATATGGGAATTGGATTCGTATAATATATCGAACAACGTGCAGGATGGAGAGAATGATTTGATATTCTCAAGAACTTTGTTCACAGCGCTCATAACCACGGCTGGGGATGTCCTTATAGCATCATTTTCCTCACCTTTGGAAACGAATGCTATTGAAAGAAACACGAGGATCAGGCACATTACAATTACCACAATATCTGTGAGAATTTGCAAGACAACAGAGGTCACTCGTCCTCGGAGTAGATTTCGAAAGAGACGTATACGTTCGACAACACATATGGTGCTTTCTAACGATTTTGTGCATTCGTAGTGCAAAACAAGTATCCGTACATCGCGATAAGCAACGAGGCAGTGTCACACGTAACCCATGCGCAAACAATGCTATTCCATTGCGTTACGGTTTGTTGATTCTGCAAATTCTGCATGCAAGCTTTTGAGTATCACACGTTGCGTAACGCCGCTTTGAACCCAAAGAATAAAATGTAAATGTAAGGCAACAAAACTGTATATAGTTTCAAAAGAAAATCCTCATTATTTATTCACATGTAAACACTGGCTCGTAAGTGCTTGCGTTCGGGTAGTTAGTCTCAAAGTCGGGGATACCAGGACTGATGTAACTGAGACAGACGCCACCCTGAGGTGCCCATCTTATTTGATACTGTAAAGTGTCCACCAGACCCGACGTCCAATTCACTTTGGTGTTCAGAGCTTCTAGAAGTGTGAGACCTTGCATTTCCTCAGGGCTGGTGACGATAGGATACTCGGAGCTTGACCTGCATTGCCCAATTCACATTATAAACCCTCAGAATTACTTCTACAGCAAGATTAATAATTGCATGATGCCTTACGTGGAATCTATGGCGTCTATTCCAAGAGGGTTAAGTATAGCATCAATGGAGGTATAAGAACTCCCACAGAGATCTAGATCTTGTAATAAGGGATAATAGAGGACGAAAGCTTGGCACATTTCATGGCGAGTTGATTCCCCTCCATATACTGCCGATGGAGGCTTGAGCCACGTAGTATCGTAAGAGCATTCTGAAAATAAAAGTGATTAGGTTACAGGCACTACTGGATACAGTAAGACAGTTGTGACATGAAGATTCGTTACCCGTTGCCAAGTGATCTCCAGGGAGTACTTTCACTTCATTTGTAACGGGACGGTCCTGCTGGTAATCGAAATCATAATTTCCATCGTTAGCTATCCAGGGAAGCTCCTTTTCACCACGGTAATGGCGTAGGCGAAGCTTTCTACCTGCGAATATTATATCGTTGCAATTCAAATTGTATCCGTTACAACTGGAGATAGTTCTGATTTTCGTCGAGTACCGTTCAGATGAGCATGAAGAAGAACACTGAACACATTAATTCCCTCTTGCGGGAATGTTCTTCCAGTGCAATCTGAGCTGCAGTGGCCAACGTGCACAAATTCCGTAACGTTAGGTGGTACTATTTGCCCTGGGAAGGACGCCACACCAGTGTGCAGTACACCGGCGTCATTAGCTCTAAAATGATTTCAGCAATTCAGGTTTGCTGATCGTGAAACTAAGAGACTCATGAAGTTACCTTAGTTCTTTTGTATAGTAAATTGTGACACCCGTCTCATACTGCACACCCTTATCTATCGTGGGATTGTCGTAATGCATTTCTAGTAGAAAGTATTCCTCTTCTGACGTTTCACCTACTGGGATGCCCACATGTTCTGGCAGATTGAGTGGCTACGTGAACAACAAACTAATGTAGAAACTTGATCGCTCCCTGTGAACCTCAGTAGAGCACAACTTACAGAACCTCCTTTGGCCCAGGCATAGAAAATCGTGGGACAGTACTGTCGAATGCTGATGATTGCAGGATCGTCTATTATACCTCCAGGGTGTCCAACCCATGGACCCAAAACCTCGGTCAAATTTGCACCATCAAGTGCGAAGCACCGATGAAGGAGCATGTGATGATTGTATTTTTCTGCCATTTCACTATCAATGCGCATTTGGAACTATATAATTACAACACATTAAATCAGAGTAGGATGAATGAATATGATGCGGCACAGTAACTAGTAGGACACGTTTGAAGCTAACTCTTACCCTAACCATGTGAGCCTTGGAGGTAAATCTGGGACTTTTATGGATGGTGATCCAGTAGGCTGTAGCGACAGCTGGTATCTCAGTATTTACTTTCAACTTGAATGATTCAAAACTGCATGGCAAACAAAACTTTAAATCCAACTTGTAGCTTAACATTCAACTGTAAATATGGGAGGCACTTACGTGGATACGTCCACTGGGGGACTCGGCGGACTGAGCAAAAGAAGAGACTTCGTGCCTCTCTTCTCATGGTATGCAATGTTGTCGGTGGCGCCCACTGAGTAAATTACTCTCATGGTGTCATTCTGCGAACAATTATAGCTACCTTAGCCTGTAATGCCGACTACATTTTGCATAATATTTTGTAGTTGTATAACTGTAAGTTGAATGTCCTCATCTTGGTCGCAAGGATAAAATCCACGGGTGAACTTCAGTGTGGTCCAACCGTCAGCTTCACGAGCGTCAAGCAGGAACCAATCTTGGCTCTTGTCTTCTGGTGGTAAGAATGACCCCAGACCGTGTCTATCCTGTAGTTAAAGATAGTCATTCATGAAGCAATGGAATTATTGTTTCACGTTGGGCATTTTGGCTTACGGAGAAGTAGCTTGTGCCGTTGTCAAAAACGCCTCCAATAACAATATCAGCCCCTTGCATGCTTCCAATTGTATTCACACCAAACCCTACGTAACCCGTAGTTTGGGCTTTCACTTCAAAGGTCACATTTTTATGCTCATGATCAACTTCCCATGTTAGCAGATAATAATCAGCAAGGGCTTCTGAGCGAATAAAACTGGAAGGCTCTCCAAGTACAGGATTTAGGTGAAGACAAATTAGTGCCAGAAAGACACAATACGGAAAGTAAGTTGCCATTATTGTTATTGCTCAAAGGCGCCCTGTGGGTTAACCAAATTAATGCTTGTGGAATGATACGGCGCTGATCAGGAGACCTTCGGTTTTAGGACCTTGTCATGTAACATATTGATGCGATTTGTAAATCATTTATTAATCAAGTTTATCATATCATTGTGTAACAATTTCAGGATGATTCATTCGCGATCCCAAGTTTGCTGCTGTGCACAAATGAGGCAGGTGGAGCTTCACTGGACACTTGATCCAAAAGTGCATGCATCATCTAATTAATCAGCATGCGACTACCGTTCAAATTGACGGCAACTGCCTCCAACTCCAGTAAAGTTTTAGATAATTCTCGAAAGCTGGGAAAATGCGAGATACAAGTGGATGGCTCATGTTGACACCGGTGAGTTCATGAACCCTGAAGAAAAGCACGTGCGCTATAGCCCAAAATGTCGATTTAAAGAAATCATTGAACGAACTTGGTCACTAGTTCCAGTGAAATCCAACAAATTATCGCATCTGTTGACTTTCATGCCAAGTTAGACAGCTTTGGAAATTATTGCTTCCCTCTGCTCTGTTGGACGTCTATTTACGCACGTGGCTTTTGTATCCACGTACGAAGTCTCACTATTTTTCATATAGCAAACTTACGGAAGTAATGGTCCTCTCGGACAGAGTTCACTGTGCATGACGAAGTTCAATTTACGTGGGGTTACTATTTTTCCGCTACCTGTCCATAATGAATTAACTCCTTCAGGTAGTTCAGTTCATTGGAAAGATGGCTACAAATGGACTTGTTTGCGTACGACCGCAACCAACGCGTGTCTTAACCGCAAATGAAGATGTACATAATTACGGCTGTTTTTGGATGTTTTTGGCACTTTGTTTTCGATAATTTTTATATAAAAGAGGGGTCCAGGCAGAGGATGAGCCATGAATTCAGCAGATTAACTGAAACAAGCTCGTAAAATGTCTTCAGCAAGCTCTCTCGTAGTACTTTGCTTCCTCTTTGCCGCTGCTCAGGCTGAGCCTGTTGGTACGTGCGAATACGAAAATTACTCAAAACGAACCAGTCGGAATTTCATAAATATTTCTCTTGGATTTTTTGTTTAGAAATACGCAGCGACAACATCGATGAAAGGGGTCCTTACGTGGGCGGTGACATGGTCCTAAACGCAGACCAGCTCACCCATGGAAGGTCAGGAATCAATGGCAATCGCTATCGCTGGCCGAAAGGACAACTTCCTTATATCCTTGACAGCGCTTTCAGTGAGTTCCGCGCATTATTGGTCTGTTGCTTATTTTCATTCATTTGATAATAAAGTTTCTGTTCTTCCACAGCCTCAAGTGAGCGGAAGGTTGTCATGGATGCTATTTACGAGATCCAGAACAAGACGTGCATTCGATTTATTTCTCGCACTTCGCAGCACACTGACTACATCACTATCGTCCGTGGTGCTGCAAACAGCGGTATGATATTGCCCTTCAAATCGAAAGCCACAAGCTTCGTATTGAGAAACACGGATTAACTGAAGCACGTTTACTTATCAGGTTGCTATTCGAACGTCGGTCGTCAAGGGGGCCATCAGAAAGTAAATATCCAACCCGGCAATCCAGGCTGCATTTTCAAGGGCATTGTTGCCCACGAACTGATCCATGCTATTGGCTACTATCATGAGCAGTCCCGGACTGACCGTGATGATTTTGTTTCTATCAACTTTGAAAACATTCAGTCAGGTATCGGAAAAGGCGGATAATTTTACATGTGTACAATTTAATTTGTCTCAGTACGTCTTACGTTACTCTGCGGTTACCATAGGTATGGAATACAACTTTGACAAGTACTCAAGTGCCCTAGTCAGTCCTTACGGCGTAAGCTACGACTACAGTAGCATCATGCACTACTCTGCGACGGCATTTTCAAGAAATGGTAAAGAAACTATAACACCAAAACAGTCCAGTATAAGCTCAAGGTCTCTGGGCCAACGAGATGTGCTTTCTGCTAAAGACGGTCAGAAGATCAACAATATGTATGAAGATTGTGCTGCTGTTTTGTAATAATAACACATTTAATAAAGTTCATCTCAAATAGTATTCGCTGTCAAGCCACAAATGAAATCAGCCTCCTACAAAAATAAAATCGTAGGCATTATTTACAACATCATGCAGGTGAATCATTGCGTTCCAATAAATTTCCGTATTATACGCTGGCAGACACGGAAAAGCCGGCTTCAGTCTCCTATTACAGATGATGTTTGGGGCCGCGTAACAACGTGAGAAATTGACTTGAGTCCAGGATGCAACAAAAGGAAGCTTTTGAACGCGGCCTTGATGTCAGTATTTGCGTGCTCTGTCGCAATTCAACTCAATTGGGATAGCATGGACAATGAAGCTGGATGAATCCCCTTGTAGAAATTTTAGCAGCAAATTTATCGTTTCAAGACGTATAAAGCTCCTGCCAATAATTACGGTTGTATTTGTCAATAGCAGACTTGTATAAATACTTGAATTAGAGTTCGTAAATCAAATGATCATGAAGTTGATAGGAGCATATAGCCTTGACAATGCCATTACGCGAGAGCTTTATCTTCTGGAGGAATAGGAACTCTGTATGCACAAGCATACAGCTGCAGCTAAGCTGTAATATACTGTAGGTGCTGAAAGATGATCTAAGTAGCGATAAATATGCAGGGTGTTCCTTAAAGATGTTTACAACTTTAAAGTTGAATAACTTCTGAACCCGCGGGCCGATTTCGATGATCAGG
>JAQFYD010001747.1:0-11248 GCA_034694225.1 Bourletiella hortensis
GGCTGGGAGGAAGTAACTTCTTTGAATTTGAACCTCTTCTTTGTGCTCAACATTCCTTACCGTGTAACAGCGGGAGAGAATATATTCACTGCAAAAATGAGAAACACATACGTGCATAAATTATTATGCTTGAATCGCACTTCGCTTGTTTCTTTTCTTTCTAGCCTAACTTCCGCTGTCGAGATGCATCAATTATATCATCAATCATCAATTATGCATCTTATTACTGCCTCAAAATACAAACATTCATTAACTTACGTATGTCTATTGCACTTGCGCGTTATTATTAAATGCAAAATTCAGTTCACGTTCTCGAAAAATTGAAATCACAGCCCTTGAACACAGAATTTGATGTGCGAAAATAATTACAACTCCCGGTGATGAGAGCAGATGATTCAAATAATTCTATCTAGGAAATAATTCTATCTTTTAAATAAATATGACAGGTTTTGCTTACCAGGCTTCTGCGGAAGTCCAAATGATCTTCTTTGTTAACTTTTGTCGTAAATGAGGTTTAATTTAGAAATGATGGCCTCCTTCCAGGATTAGCAAAATGTACTTTACGGATCTGAAGAACAGCGACGCAGTTTGGCATCCAGCCATCTGACCGGCAGAAACGTTTAGCTAACACATTGCATGCATTGGTGTTTGTCACATTGAAAACCACGTTGTCGTTGACCACAGAGGCTAAATTGAAGGGCATGAATGTAGCCCAGCCGGGTACTTGGGCTAGTCAATCTTGACTTATGTATCTTATATATGAATGAAAATATGCAGGGTGAGTTTTGACGATGGAATGAAAAAAGGAAATACTTATACTCTGTCAAATGATTTATAATGATAAATTCATAATAAATTTATTGATTGAAGTGAATCAGCATTTGCAAGTCTGCTTCATTCCAAAACTTTCTACTAATAGCTACATTAGCAACCAACTAAGCACAGGCTTTATGGCGCAGTGCGTGCTTCGTGGTGGACGAAGCTGGGAACCAATAGCCCGTAGTTTCTCGCTGCGGCACTACGTTGCTGCGGCGTTTACCAGGACCCATGTGTCAGCCAGACTGGAAGTCGCAAGAATGCATGACATGAGATGATTTTACAAGATAAGATATACAGAAATAATTTCCTGCAGTTAAAGCGTGCAAATACCGCATTAGCATCCCGGATGCCTGAATTGGAACAACACTTAAGATAATTGAGCAGGCGAAGGAGCAGTTGAGACATTGTGCAAAATTGTGCAAATATGAGTACACTTTGAAAAGTGTAACATTTCTCATGAAAATTTCACCTGTTGCAACTAGCCCAGCAATGTTTATACGAACGTAGTCAAGAAAAATAGGCACGGACACCCTTTCAAGCATAAGAAAGTCCTCAACCCGTATCCAAACCAATGGAGCGGATTCTATTAGCCTCGGGAGGACACCTCTTGATCTGGTGCACCCTAATTGACCAATCTTGGGTGCACCAGATGCACCAGAAGCCTCTTGACTGTATTCAGATCATCCTGAATGGCTAAGGTATTCTCATGTACGAATACATGAAGGAAAATCTCATCCAAGGCACAATGGACGCTATAGACCCAGTTGTTTCCACGGTAGGCAATAACCCCATGGCCATCAACAGTTGCTCATATTTATGCAGACGAGTTTGATGCAATCGATTATCTTCCGATGTTCCGTGTTGAACGAACCAACAAGAAGTTGAATTACACGGATTTGTCTAATGATGCAGCTCATTTCTACGTCATTATTGCTACAGCAATTCCTTGCAGTTTTAGCATAATCGGATCCATAGGTTGCATTTTTTCCAGCCATTGTTCCAACAACTAAGCTAGTAAGTAAACGACTCACAAAGGTCCTGCCCATATTGCTGCCTATTATTTTTTTTTAATTGTGCATCAGCTGCATTGATACGTGTTGTCCCATTGTCTAAGCTTAAAGACTCTTAGCTTATAAAGTGTCCTTGGTTATGAACCAGGGGGGCAGCAGTCGGATAACATGATGTTGATTGCTGGTTGCTACGAGACTTTGTCGCAACATTTCGTGACTGATTTTATTCTATGAAATTTGCTCATCTAATTATGTATTCTACGAATAGACACAGCATTACTGAAACTAAAATAAGCTAACGTTCTCGAGTAAATCCCGCTAGGTAGCCATTAGAGCATAAGTGCAACTATTGCAGTTAGTGCGACAGCCGGTCAACAAATTCGCGTGTTAAGTCAAACGGTCTAGAAGAACCATGAATTCGCAAACGTCGTACCGGCGAGAACTGTGAATTTCAGTCACTAACTACTATGCGAGCAAGAGACATGCAATGTTTCATTATCTGGCTTCGGGTAAGTTTGCTACTGTTGACCGAAGGGGCGGCGGGTAGAAGTGGCTTGCGCGATCTTCTAAAGCCCCAACTGCATTCACAGATTACACTCAGAATTCCAGAACATTATTACTTCGTAGCGCACGAGCTTCCGCTAGCACTCACCTTGGCCATAGACTTTCTCCAATCTGAGCAAGCTCCATTCCGACTCTTTTACGACTTCACTCAAGGTAAACCGCAGACAGCCGCTTATTCACCACGGTTTACCCTGAATCAGGTAAACTGGCTAGTGTTCATCCGCGTGCAAAGTAAATCAGAGGTTGTTGACCTGCCAAAAGACCTGTTTATCGTGATTTCATTCAGCTCATCGTGGACGAATCAGCTTTAGCCCAACCATGGAGTACAGCCTATAAATTCAACGTTGGTAGGGCATACACGCCACTTTATTTCGTGATGGTTCCGTGGTTGGATACATATTTTAGATCTGATGATGCTCTGCTCTTACGAGAGACGTGTGGATGCGATGGCGGGGGAAGTTTCACAATGCTCGAAAATTTTATCCCAAAACTGAAAGAACCCAAGGGATGGGAACAGATTCTGGGGCAGATTCGAGCAGAGAAACGGGATTTCCGAGGAAGGAGAGTGACCATATGTCCCAGCGAGATTGTTGACGGTAGCTGGGAGTCCACGTGGAACCATTTCTTCTCCCCTTTCTCCTTTCGAGCTTCACACGAGGATTGGGGGTCTGCGCTTGCTAGTCTTTTCGATTCGCTCATCTCTAAACATAACTTCACTTTGGATTTTGCTAACTGTGCAGGACTCAATACAAGGAAGGCTGTTGTAAGCATGACGTCCACTTTCGCTTGCAGTGGACCTCTCCATCAATGCTACATGCTTCCGCTGTCTTTATTCATATTTGAATACTACAGAACTCTTTTCTTTTCACGATCGGTCCAACCTGGGTCATACAGTTTGTTAAGCTTGCAGGCTCCTTTTCCCGATCCGTTCTCTGTTCTCATGCTACTGGGCACCTCGTTTCTCATGGTCATCATTCTTGTGATTACCAACAAATCCCGAGACATAAGCATAACATTTCTATCAATTTTCTCGGGGCTCATCGGACAATCATTGGACATACGCGGAAACCCTAAATGCAGACATTTTTACGCATTTTGGTTACTCCTCGCGGGTATTGTATCAGTGACATACACGAACATCCTCCAAAGCTACGCAGTAGTCCCCGGAGTCCGCTACAATGATCTTTCCTTTGAGGACTTGGTAAAGAGAAACTATACTTTTGAGTCAACATACTGTAAATGGATGAAAAACATGATCAGCTACAAGGCTACTTTGTCTATAAGTACGAGAGAGAAGATGTTGTCCGAGCACGTGTTCGAGAGGGGTAAGTATCTGACACCTGGCTATGCGAGTAAATTAATTAACTACTACAGCGAAACTACAAAAAGGGCTATGATTCAGTTGCGCGCCAAAACAGAGCTTATCACAATAACATCAAAAGCGACGGACTGGAACGTGGTACTCGGGAAAGAGAAATTCTTTACTTTTCCTCTTTGGTGGAATTTCCGGCACGTCGAGCGGGCCTCGTTGCTTGTCAGTTCTGTGGAGAGCTTAAAGGAAGTAGGAATCGTGGATTACTTTCTAGGACTGTGTTACTTGAAGATTTGGAAATTTTATGCCTCAGCCGTAGCTAATGGCACGAAGGCGACTGACTCAACGTTCGCAACTGCGAGCAATCAAACGACAGATTTTGGCGGCAGCGGGGCATCACTAAGCGACGCTGTAGTGAGCGAGTGCTTTGTACTATTCATGTATGGAATTCTGACAGCAGTTGTTGTCTTTCTTGCTGAGCAACTCTCAGGGCTGGAGAAACAAGTCGGATGCACGCTCCAACGCAATTTAAAGTAAGATGAAGAGGCTTAAGTGAAATGATGACCGTAGTTCTTTCAAAACTCGATAAGGCACTATCATACAACGTATACAATTTTCCGGCTCTTTCCGTGTCCTTTGAATTAAAATTATGTGAGTTAAAGCATGCACCCTGTGGCATCTGTAGTAATAACACGTACCGTATTTCCTCTCATTAGCGCCTCGGCGTTTATCATGTCAAGCCGCTTGTTCCCCCAGCGCTTGGAGATATATCCGGTGATATTAGCCATTCAAAGATAAAATGGTCCCTTCAGCTTAAAATGGGAAAATAATGACTGTTTCCCGACATATGTCTGCCACCTGTGGACCGATTTGAGTCAACTTTTTTGTGCAGTAGGTCTTCATTAGTGCATTCTAGACAGCAAGTTTCAGCCATTTACTGCTTCCAGTTTTAAGGCCATAACCAGAAAACCTGAAAAAATCTAACGTTTTGCGCTTTATGTAAAGATCGAGCACAGTCAGGGAGTTGTTTCCAAAGCATATTGGAGTACTATTAATTACGTATCAAATAAAAAAATCATTAAATTTCATTGAGGCAATCTACAGATACAGCTAAAACGGATTTGCTGCACAGGAGATCCCGTTTTTTACCATATATCCGGTACCAAGGGCCATATGGTAAACATGATGGTGCCGCTGAAGATCACTCGGGTCATAGGTCAAACAAGGGAGGTAAGTCCAAATTCAAAGTTCAGACCTGCATGTGTCTGCAGGTGTAGCTTGAAATAACACTTAGTCATCCTTCACTGAAAGTATTCTTGACGCACTCGCTACATCAATTTTACGTTGAAAAGAGCGTTTGAACTAAACTCGCTGTTAAACGTGGTTAGCCACTACCTCGTGCACGTTAAAAACGTATGGGAGAAACAAGAATATAACGATTTTGAGGTTCTCCAATAGTGGTCCGGCTACTACTGGAGACCCCGCCTTTATTATTTCCCACAAGATGTGACCCCGGCTGTTATTAAAGGCCGGCCAGTAATGAAGGCCCGGCCACTTAAAGAGTATTTACGGTACATAAAGATTTCGGAAATCACCTACTGCGGCTGAAATCCTAGTCCGTTGGCAGCCGCTTTTCTCAAATTCTTGCGAAGATCTCCATAAGATACTAAGCTCCGTCACTAGCAGGACCTTCCCGAAGCTCAAATATAAATGCATTAACGTAACTCATCCTTGCCCATATTCTGACGCATAACCACTTACGCTCTTCCAGTTTTGATACGTCAGCGCCCATAAACTTGACGATATGAGCATGGTTACCTGCGTACGCTAGCATCTTTAGTTCGGCCATTATGGCCTTGATTTCGTCAACTGTAACGGTGCGCTTGAATTTCCTCACGGCCACCGCTTCCCCATTGAAGAATCCTGGATAAACAACAACAACCTCTCCACTTCCTAGTACCGTGGTGTCGGCTTTCGAGTAAACCATATTATTTCTTAAAGCTAGGATCAGGTGAGGGTCTCTGCACAATAATGGCCAAACAGCAGAGTCCAAGTGCTGTGCTCATCAAGAGAGCTGCATTAAAAGAATCAACTCACTCTAAACATTCAGCATAATGTTCCTAAAGATATTCAGTTGTCAGGACAAGGTAATTACCAATGTCAATGGCCCGGGCCTCTTGCATTTCCTTTTGCTTCAATATATTCTTGGCTCGTCTGCGCAAATGATGCTTATTCTTTCCGAGAAAATTAGCAGTGATCTTAAAGCCACGAACAGCACCAACTTCCGCTTTAGTTCGCAGACTAGAAAGTCCCACTGGCCTCGTGGCTTGCATCGCACTAGACCTTGCAATAACGGTAGCGGATCTGATCGGCGTCGAAGCCATCCGAGAAACAGTTCTGTAGAGAATACAGTGGAAATGGTATAAACCGGTATGGCTTATAGTGGTTATTTTACATAACGGTGGGATTTTCGCCGTCCCACCAGAGCCTTTTCCATGTAAACATGGACTATATAACGGTGTGAAATTGGCTGTCCCCACAGACACCGTTATGTAAAATTTCCACTGTAAACAGAACAACAGCAAGCTAAATAATACGGATTTGTCTATTTATCCAGCTCATTTCTACGCAACTATTGCTGCAAAAACCCCTTGAACTTTTGGCGTGAGCAGATGCATAGATTGCACGTTTTCCAGCCTTTGTTTCAGCAACTAACGTAGTAAGTAAACGGTTCACTGGGTTTACAAAAGTCTTGCTCAAATTGCTGGCTATTAATTTTTCTTCATTGTGCGTCAGCATCATTGATGCGTGTTGCCCCTTTGTATAACGTTGGTCTGAACAGCGTATAATTAAATATTTCAATAGGGGCAGCAATTGGGTAACGTGACGTTCATTGTTGCGTACTAACGAGACTTTGTAGAAACATTTCGTGAGGGACTTTATTCTATCGAATGCGCTCATCTCAGTAAACCTTCTATGAATTTATACAGCGTTACATAAACGATAATACAGTATCGTTCTCAAGCAAATTCCGTTAGGCAACCACTCCAGCATAAGTGCAGCTATCGGAGGTAGTGCGACAGGAGGTCTCATATCATCAAACAGTCCAGAAGAACCACATGTATTTGCAAACTTCACACTGGGGAAAATTCCGAATTTCAGTAACTGCAAACCATACCAGGAGAAAAAATGCAACTTTTCGGGCGTTTCACTAATTCTTGGCTACTGGTACTCCACTTGCCGCAGCTGACAAAAGGGACCATTGGTACAACTGGCTTGCGCGATCTTCTAAAGCCCCAGCTGCATTCACAAATTACACTCAGAATTCCAGAACATTATTACTTCATGGCACCACAGCTTCCGCCAGCACTCACGTTGGCCATGGACTTTCTCCGATCTGAACAAGCTCCATTCCGACTCTTTTACGACTTCACTCAAGGTCAACCGAAGTCAGCTACTTATTCACCACGATTTGCGCAGAATCAGGAAATCTGGCTGGTATTTGCCGGCCTGCAAAGGAAAGCAGAAGTTCTTGACCTGGACAAAGTTCTTCACAGCTGCTCATTGGGAACTTGGTTTGGTCTGTCGGCTGCTGTTCATCGTTATTTTATTCAGCTCATCGTGGACGAGTCAGCTTTAGCTGAACCATGGAGTCCAGTGTTTACATTCAACCTTGCAAGGGCGTATGCTCCATTGTAATCTCGTCATGCTCTCCTGGTTAGACACACATTTTAGAACTCCCGATAGGCGAAGTTGTAGCAGGATTTTACGAGCTGCGGGGTCTTTTTCGGCCGGAAGACCCTGCTCGCAGCATTATGAGCTCCTTCGCTGACACGTACTTGGGCTACAACTGGGACGAGGTGCGCTTTCCAATTCATTTTTGGAATGTACACTCTCGCTTTCTAGCTAACCAACCTCGCACCAACAATAGCAAAGAGGGGTGGCATTCATGCTTTAATTCAATGCTACCCGGGCCAAGACCTGCATTGCATATCAGCTTGGAAATGATTAGAGAAGAGGAAAGTAACTGGAAGCTAGAATGCGATAAAATTCGGCAGGGAATTGTGCGAGGTAGGAAGGCTAACAGCGTTAGGCTTGAGACACGCCTAGGAGAAATTGCTACTAATCGTGACAACCAGCTGTACGCTACAACTAAGGAATTTTTGAATGAAATTCAAACCTGTCTGCATGAATTCTTAGAAAGTTAAGGTCATTACAACATGTGTTGTTATGAAGGAAAAATTATTTCTCCAATTTCGTTCTATTGTTCTCTTGTTGTTCTTTCTCCAGCGTTCTGAATTTAAAAATAAAGTCTGATTTGTCTGCTTCACTAATTGTCACTCAATGCAACAGCAATAATGTCTATAGCCTAGAATTCAAAAACCAAATATAGCCTCAGCAACTAGCAAATTGACAAGTAAATCCGTTGTCGAAAGGTTCAAGCGTGATAAGTGATTTTTTATGAGTGAACATCTATGTCTATGTGCTACCAATAATGGAAGCTTGGCGAAGTTAGTGACGGCGAAGTTAAGGTACGCGAAGTGAAGTTACGCGAAATTACTGTCGGCGATGTAAAATAATGGCGACATTAATGCGGGGATATTATCGTAGGGGAAAATACTACGGCGATCTGATATCCGTACACGGGAAGGAGAGTGACCTTATGTCCAAGCTTGGCGGTTTATGGTAGCTGGGAGTCAACGTGGAACAATTTCTTCTCCCCTTTCTCCTTTCGAGCTGCGCACAAGAATTGGCGTTTTTCGCTTGCTAGTCTATTCGATTCATTCATCTCTAAGTATAACGTCACTTTGGATTTTGCTAGATGTGCAGGAATCATTAACGCTGATTCCAGAAGTGCTGTTGTGCGCATGGTGTCGCATATAGGTTGCGGCAGATCTCTCCACCAGTGCGAGATATTTCATGTGTCTTTATTCAGATTTGAATCTTACACAACTCTTTTCTTTTCACGATCAGTCCAACCTGGGTCTTACAGTTTACTAAGCTTGCGAGCACCTTTTCCGGATCCCCTCACTGGTCTTACGCTACTGGGCACCATGTTTCTTGTTGTCACTCATTTTGCGGTCTTCAGCAAATCCCGTGACGTAACCGCAGCATTTTAAGCGATTTTCTCGGGGCTCATGGGACAATCTTTGACATACGCGGAAACCCTAAATGTAGACATTTTTACGCATTTTGGTTACTCCTCGCGGGTATTGTATCAGTGACATACACGAACATCCTCCAAAGCTACGCAGTAGTTCCCGGAGTCCGCTACAATGATCTTTCCTTTGAGGACATGGTGAAGAGAAACTAAACCTTTGAGTCAACATACTGGAAATCGATGAAAAACAGGATCAGCTACAGTGTCACTGAGTCTTTTAGCACAAGAGACAGAATGCTGTCAGAGCGCGTGTTGGACAGGGTTGAGTATCTGACCCCCGGCTCAGCAAGTAAATTAATTACTTACTAAGGCAAAACCGCTAAGCGGGCAATTGTCGAGCCTGTCACTCAAGCTGAGGTTTTCACATTAGTATCAAAAGGGACGGACTGGAACGCAGTTCTTGGGAAAGAAAAATTCTTTAGTTATCCTCTTTGGTGGGATTTCATGGATTTAGAGCGGGCCTCATTGCTTGCAAGTTCTGTGGAGAGCCTGAAGGAATTAGGAATCGTCGATTACTTTCTACAACTGAGTAACTGGAAGTTTCGGAAGTTAGTCGTAGCTGCTTCTAGTAGCAAGAAGCAGACCATCTCAACATTCACGCCTGCCACCAGTCTCCCCCCAGATTTTGAGGAAATTGGTTTGTCACTACGCGACGTCCTCATAAGCGAGTGCTTTGTATTTTTCATGTATGGAGTTCTTGCTGCAGTTGTCATCTTTCTCGTGGAACAACTCGCAAGGCTTGGAAAACAAGTTAGATGAACACTTCAAAGCAATCAAACAAAAGATGACGAGGCTTAAACGAAATAATGGCCGTAGTTCATTCAAGACTTGATGTTATAACATGCACCCAGTATAAAGTATGTAGTTTTGTTGGATTAATGAGCCTAAAATTTATATCGAGTTTCGAATGTAGTGAGGAGTATGGCCAGTTGCCGTTTTTCGGGCCTTTCAAAATGATTCGCTCCAACGGCCCCCGTGCCCAGCCCGCACATTGTTTTCAGACCAGGGAGAGCACACAGCAGAATACTTTTTGCCATTTGTTTCAAGCCATCGCTACTCTCCAGTTTGAGTGTCAACTCTGATAGGAAAGACACATACTTCGGACCTAAATGTGATGATTGGGAAATTGATATGAAAATCTTCCTTCGTTAGCATTTTATAGTAACCTGCCATACAACTCAGGATTTGTGGTTCTGTGGTACACAAAACCATGTTCCTGCACCATCACAGTGTCAATTTGTTCCTTGTGTAGCAAGCTCCAAAGTCAGCAAACACGCAATTACACAAATCCACGTTGCTAATTCTCCTCATATTTAGAATTGATGTGATACATTTTCTACGTAAAAATAAATACGTACAACTTGAACGCGAGCCTTTCATCGAAATTCAGTTTCTGCGAAGTAATAAAGCATCTACTCTTTAGGTGTAGTGACTCCAATGGCATTACCTTTGAGCTCAAGCCGCATTGATGCATTAGCCTACTTCGAACTCGATGTCTTGCCTTGCCTTGTACTGACTCTGACCTCGGAATGATGCTCATTCTGCTTAGGCATATCCTTGGCGTTTTCTTCTGCGCATTACATCGTATCCAACCGCGCGCGGGAAGGTTGAAATAACAAGTGTTTTTGAAAACGTCCCCAAATTTACGAGAAAAAACCCCCAAAAAGACTGTCATACCACACCGCTGACCTAAGCACTTGGTGCACCCTAAGCGTGTGGTTCCTGACCGACGGATAGGTGTCAAATTTGCCCGGACTCTCACACAGTTAGCACCGCTAAAAGCAATAGCAAAGTACAAGTGGGAGCCGGGCTCCTTTGCAGGCAAGTTTACGTAATTTTAATTACAATAAAAACAACAAAAGGCAAGAATACTGCCAAGTATTTTGCTGCAGGAATGGAAGTGACACCAACGAACGGGGATGATACGATTAAAGAGACGGAGAACAACAACGAAGCACAAATACCGGCGGTCAACGGAGATAAATCCGAACGCCCGAAAATTAAAGGACGTAAGAGAAGGACAAACGAAAAGGACGGAACCAGCGACCCGAAAAGAATGAAAGACACCATCCCCGAGGAGACAGAATCAGAAACGGAAGACAATGAAGTTGAAATGGACCTTGAGAGAAACGTGACCAACAATGAAATATTGGCGGAACTAATGAGACTACGGAAAAGTGTAGACAAACGTGCAGCAAAACAAGACAAGAAAATACTGCAGATGCAAACGGAAATGAAAGCATATTTTAAAGAATATGACCTAAAACTTATGTATGCTACGGTGACAGATGGACGACCATCGAAAGGTCTACTACTAGGGAGAAGAAAAGATAAGTGTATGAATGTAAAAATCGATGATATTAACGAGTACGCTGTAAAACT
>JAQFYD010001748.1:0-11241 GCA_034694225.1 Bourletiella hortensis
AGGCCAACCAATTGCATCCGTAGCTTAATGTGGAAACAATCCCCGCCTTCCATGACAAAGGCCATGACAACGCAAGAAAAACGCGTTTACGAGCTTACAACGGCGTTCCTGTGCTACCTATCATGCTATATCATCAGTCAATGGGGCTAGTGATTGTACCGTTGCTCCCTGAGCGTGCTAGGATAAAGCCTGAATATAAGTTGCACAGGATGTAGGTAAGGTCTGTAGTGTTTCCGTCGCTGGGGCTTCTAAGGCTTTTGTTAGCATGCAGCATCGAGCTGATTTAGGCTGAGGGCGGTTCAATAGCTTATATAGATTGTATAGATGACAGTTTCTCTGGCTTGAAATTGATGATGAAAACAGTGGCAGTATGTTATTCACGGTTCCTTTTTCAGTTACACAAAGGAAGGATTTAGTGCGCAAATTTATTTTTTCGCACCCAATGCGTTCCTTACGTGTGCAAATTATAATTCCTCGTGGTTTCCCTGGAGTACTTTGATTTTCCGTTCGCAAGAACTTCATGTCGCGTGCGCCGGCGTTTATTACACATTAGGTGTGACTGCATGCTGTAATGGATCCACTTATTGGCGACTGCTTGGAATGTACGAAAGAATTTGCAGCGCAATCCAAATAAAGTTTAGTAATAAAAGTTTGAGTCGGTAAGGTTACCCCATTTTTCTCCAACTACAAGGGGGCATGCTCCGTGCCATGTGAGTTCATCCACGTCTCCAGAAGTATACAGACTATACCAGAAAATGGCCGAACCTTTCTTTGGAATTACATGAGCACCACCCTGGCAAAATGCTGTCCCTCCTCCAGTTACAGTGTCTGAGAGCTAGAAGGTGATTACAGAAATTCTATGTTTAATGATGTGGGTCAGATTCCTGTTGCGCAAAAGTGCAGCAGTTTTTAACAGAGGTGGAAAAATTACGTAGAACATGAGAGTTGCTATCCTAGCCTGAAACCCTTCCGTATGATAGCCCATCTAAAAAACATCAAAATATGTTCAAAGACCAAGAACATAGTCAAAATAATGACCGCCGTTCTGGTGAAACTTACCGTGTCAGTGTGTGGAACGTAATGACCACCTGGTGTGTATCCCCCTACTTGCAAGTCCTCAAGGTGTGTGCCCAACACTTTCAATCCTGTAATCCTCTCCGTAAGCTCGGATATTTTCTTTGAAATTTCAAACTCTTCTTCTGGAAGCCATGCAGTGGTGGATATTCTGGATTTTGAATCAGCAAGCGTTTCAGTAGACGAAAGATCCTCGGCGGCAAATGTAGCCTCAGTGAAGGATTCAGCCGGTATACTTTTCAGTTCGGCTAAATCTTTGTCTGCCAACACATCGTGGTACTGAACAACTTCAAACTTGGAATACAGTGAAACCATCTCAGCTTTTAGAGGGCCCATCGTCCAGGAAGGATGAACTTTGCGCTCGTACCAGCAGAACAACTTGCTTTTTATTTTGAGGGACTACCAAGAAAATGTGTCATGGTTAAAACTGAATTTCCGGTCTCACGGTTTTTGTAAGTTACCTGATGTGACCTGCCTTGGCATATGCCCCAGTAATTAATATGAGCAAATCCAAGTCCGATTTTAAACTTATGCGCTTCGTATTGCAGAGTCTTTCTTCGGAGCCTTTTTGGAAGATTACCTGGGAATTCGATTTTGCTATCGTAAAATGATGGCTCCCTGCTGTCTAAGTTTTGAAAGCCCTTGTCGTGCTGGATGAAAGTATGTTTGGCGATCATGCAATGGCAGCCGCCAATCCACGCCATTGAGTATGAAACAAGATACTCACTGCTAAAATGGCGGCAGCAGTGGCTTCCTTTGCATCATCTGGGTCAACCGAGGTATCGCCATTTCTCACCAAACTGACGGCAAGCTCAGCCCATTCGACTGAGATATGGTAGAAGCCTGTGGCAACTGCGTGTTTGGAAATCTCTGTGCAAAGAAGAGCTGTCAGGGTCACACCAACAGGAGCTTTTGCTCCCCTTAGCTGTCCTCGTGCTACCTACAGTAACGCAGTAGCTTTACGCCGGAAATGTTTACAGTAGTTTCACGCGAAAGCTTGACCCACCTGCTCTGCATTTATATCATAAACAAATTGAATATTAATAATGGATAGCATTGCATCATCCAGATCTTTTTCTACTGGCCCTTCATTCACATCGTAGATCTCCTGTATGGGTCCAGTCAGATCTAACAAAATATTACCCAATACATGGTAATAAGCAACCGCTGTATTAAGCTCTGTAGGCAGCACTTGTTACTTACTATAGAGGAAAGCGTCGTTGGAATCAGTACCACTTGTAATGAGTTGTTTAATGAATTTCTCAAATCTCCAAACCATTCGAAATGAACAAATGGGATCCCAGGTAAGCTTGTCTATTCTTTCATCCTCGGAGCCTTCAAGTCTGTGGAAAAGCTTCAAAGAACATTCCTTGTAATCTTGTAGGTAACTGAAACAAATGGAAAACAGGTCGCAATGAGGGCAAACTGTCCTTTCTCTGTGTGATTTGTGTGAAAAAAGCTGAATTCCTACTTGACAAGGCTTCGGCTATAGGATGAATCGGAGAAAAGTTGAGACGTTATGTACTGAAAAATTTTAAATTCCAGCCGTGCTAAAGCCTTTAGACCGGGTATTGATCCGTACGAGTATAACTTGGGCCGAGGCGATTCCAAAACGGGGTTCCCTGGGTTCGCAATCACTGAAGAAACCTCCTCGTTATTAACACCACTTTCATAATGGGACTATGGGACTCTTTCCCTTCCCCAAGCTCGGATGGTTTTGGTTGGCTGGCTATCCTGCCAGTAAGTTAGCTAGCTCAGTAACATCGAATTAAGAATTATTAGCAGATGTACATTAGAAGGGTTGCAATGGTGCTTTATTTTACGTGGCTTCCCTTCGATAGGAAGACTACCTTAATTCTATGTAACTACAGAGTGCGCCAAGCGATTGGGTTCACACTATAATTTTTGAAACCAGAAACCTAGGGGTTATGACAAGTGGATCTGATGAAATGTGGATCAACTTAGCAGGGGACCTGAACAATGGGACCAAAATTGGTGTCATAACATTGAATGATCAGCAGAACCTAATATACTGAGCGATTCTCTTCGCGTTCGGATGGTGTACTCGTACTCTCATGTAATTGCGACCATTATCAGCTTGGGAAATTTGGAATGCTTAAGCCTTAAAAGTTGACATGTTTGCTGGTTTCGTACATCACAATAACAACTGGGTGCGCGTTAAATTTAAAAAATATCGCCCAACGGGCATTACCTCCCACGTTTTATGCTTGAATTTTGATAAATTTTATGCACTCTAAATTATCCGGGGTTTCCTTCAGTGATTAGAAGAGTGACTCCAATCGCTTAACGTGTGCAGAAGAATTCCAAGAGGAAGTAAAGGTATACCCTGGGGAATGAACAAGAGAGTGTGTGCAACTAGTCATGGCCATATAGAAGCACACACAAACGGCGGCACTCAGTCCTGAAGTTTTGAGGGCGTGAAGGGGACGGAAGCTCATGTTGAAATTGAATAAGGGATTTAACATTTACTTGTTATTAAATTATTATCAGTAAAACAGCTTGCCTTCACGCCAACTTTGCCGAGGCTCCACTAAGCTCCTTGGCATGTTACCGAGCAAGATTTCTGTTTTAGCGGCTGTTCTGCCTGTGTTCGTTTAACTTTCTCCAGTACTCAAACTAAACTAATTATTGTTTACGACAGCCTTTGTTGGCAATTTTTACAGAACAATGACTACATCTGGCTAAACTTAACCAAGCATAAAGTTTCACTGACTTCTGATTCGCGAAAAGCTAGAGCTCGCGTACTCCTATGTGGAGCCAAACTTTGTACGTTAGGTAAAATGGTGCGATCGTAGACAGCCCGGAAGACACAAAATGAGTAAAGTTGCATCAAACGCGTTTACAACACAGCTAAGCAAACTTAAATGTAAGTTGCAGGATTGCTCAAGAAAAGCAACTTGAAGCTTCATATTCTATTTAAAAATTAGCTAAACTTGAAGTAATCAGCGAATTCGAGTGACTACGCACAGAGCTAAGCATTGACTGTACCATGTCACCTTATGACAGCAACCGTTGTGACGCATTGAGGACGCACCACGGCCTGCTTTCCAAGGGGCATTTTCCCGCCAATATTAAGTATGGGCCCTTTGGGCTGCGGTTACTACGGGTGATGCCGTTTGCTTTTAGAGCATGTTTGAGGGATATGTTCGCGGCGCGAATCATTGTTTCGCTCGAATTCCAAAATTACTTTTCCAATCTTTGTACCTTCTTTAGAATAAGTCAATAATGACGAGTTCTCAATAATGTAATTCCATGTTTTATTTACAATAATGATTTATGATTATGATATAGCTTCAATTTTCGATGAACTTATTTGATCGTTAACTTCTGCCGGTTCGTTAACTTATGAACTATAACCAGCGTAATATTTCAATTTCGTCGGGTGCCCCCGCTCCGGGTCATAGCGTTTGCAGCTGCGTGCTCCATCTTTAACTTCCCCGTAGCTGTCCGTTGATATCACTTTGTAATTTTGCAATATTAGAGTCCAAATTAGCATCTCTTGAGCCTTTTAAATCCTTAAAGTCCCGAAGTGAAGCTGACAATGGCAGAAGAGATGTCAGGACCGTCAGAATCAGCTGCAAGACTTGCTCCTGCTGAGAGTGCTCAATACATGGGGCAGCCACAGCCACCCATGGCGTCGATGGCTCCCTATGGACGCGGGCCAATGCGAACAAAACCGATAGGCCAAAATGGGTTTAATCCCTGCTGTTGTATGTCCCTTCGGCTTGGCTGCTACTTACTTGGAGGTATCCCACTTGTAAGTCTCCCTTCTATCTCTACGTCCGCGCCAGGGTATTCATTCAGTAAAGCAACCTTTAATAATGGCTGAGGTTTGCGTTTATAGGTTTTCAACGTTATCACCTTTTGCTACAATATTGCAGCACTATCCACAGACGGGGCCGCTGCTAAAGGTGATTCCATTCCTGTTCGCTTAAAAGGCAAGGAGAAAAGTAATTTTGAAATTCAATTGCAGGAACGATGACGATGGCGACTGACAAGACTGTCGTTTATGTCGGCTTGGCTGCAACTGCCTTTGCTATACTAGTAGACTTACTTATCATAGGTGCCGCAAAATCGGTGAGTCTTCACCACTGCAGCCTTTGCGAGAGAAGTTTACGGAAAAATAATATTTTGTAGCTGAATCGAACCCTTGCGATGATATATGCCGTTCTGATCAGCATAAGTGCACTCCTGGACCTCGTTAACGCAGTCCTCAACTTTTTGAAAGGAGCTCCATTAGCGGGAGCAGGATTTTTCGTACGCGGTGCCTTTAATGCTTACGCTGCTTCATGTGGCTACGGTCTCTATATGCAAATACGAGATGGTGAATACGCCATGGCGGCTTACAACATGGCTCCACCTGCGTCTTACTGATACCAACAATAGGTCGACGGGTCTTGGAAAGTTAGCTTAGTTCAATTGTCAAATTGCAGAAGAGTAAAATAATGTACCGTGCTGTCTGTCTTTTTTCGTAATAATCATGGATTTAAATCCGCTATTTAATTAATCCTTTCTCCATGAAATATTTTTCTCCCATTTCTAAATCAGTTCAATGCAGTGGAAATCAATTTTGTTTTCGCAAGCTGTGATAAATCCAAAGACCTGGCCTTCAAGCTACAAATACGGCACATTAATAAAACTCTTGAAAAACAACCGCAGGGGAAGATTTACTAATTTTTGGTATACATTTCGAGAATTGTCAGATTAAGAATTAAAGGACCTTCTTGCCCTCCTTAGTCGTTAGGAAATTCGTAAAACCTCTACATTTTCGTACAAACTCCATGGTGTTTATCGCATGGGATCTTTAACTATTTTCCCTTAGCTACATCCGACACTACCGCTGCGTTGCGTTGCGAACAAATCTTTACAAGAACTTTGCATTATTCTGATTAAATTTTGCATATAGAAATATCTAATCAGGGAGAAGCTCAGTTGAATAATCTACTGGCAGCGTACTTAACTTAAGTTTTGTTCAAAATGTTGGTCTACGCAAGAGCTTAAGCATTCACCGGCTTAACGTGTTTATTTGAAATTTCTGGCCCCCAAAATTTTTATCTTTTACTGAAAAATGTTTTCCACATCGTTCACCCGCTAAAACAAAATCGGATTCTGCTGTGCGCGACTTTTTTCACCACAAAGCTGGTAATGGATACTCTGCACACTGCAAAGGCTGTCCCCTATTCCCCTGCAAAAGTTATCTTCTGTCGCCTTACGTCCACTGTTCTCGATACCACTACGATCGTGCAATAAATTTTAAACTTTTCAAGTTTATCGCTGGAGCTTAGAATAAGTTGAAAAGTTGAATGATGGATGATTCAGCTGGAGCGTCAGCTAAAAAACCATTTGAAGACAGGGCTGCCAGTGATTCTTACAGGCCTACTACGGCACCATCAGGTCCTATGATGGCAGTGTCCGGAGTCGCCATCATGCAGCCAATGGCACCTCCACCTCGACCTTGTCTTTTTAACGCATGCTGCTGCTGCGAACTTTGTTGTCGCGGAAAGGTGTCTACCAAGGTTGGAAGCATCATGGTTGGAGTCGTCCGAACAGTAAGTGTGGCACACGTACTAGCTGGCATAAAGTTAACTGCATAACCCTAACTGATTTTTCTTCAGCTTTACGGGGTTCTAGATTTGATTTCTTGGGTGGTTGTGAGCAGCATCAAGCTGAAAGTGGATCAAAGTGAAAGCAAATCCGATCGGGACTTCAAAAGAATAATCTGTAAGGAAAACGATAGACAACCATTACGCTACCGTCTTTGCGTATCCCATGACTAAAGATTTGTCTAATATATTGCAGATCAGACACGTAGACTTCCAGTTTACCAAGCTGTCAGCGCCCTGGACGTCCTTGGTTTCGCTATTCCCTGCGGCGTCATCATAATTGTTGCTGCATTGCGGGTACGCTAGCTCTAAAAGTTTCTCGCTAGCCCGAGTCGTGTTATTTTGTACTTATTTTCACCCCTGCTCCACACGTACCCTCACAGTTGTTGTTTTCTGCACAGGAAAACAGAATGCTTTCATTGGTTTACAGTTTCTTGAGCACCGGGAGTGCCATTTTTACAATAGTGGGGAACACTATTCTTATTCTTGCTGTGGATGGACTGCAAGAAGACTACTTCTTTGAGGATGGGGAGAAAGCGTTCTTAGTCTTCAATTTATTAATGTGGATCCGAACCATAATCACGTTTCTAGTGCAGATTTACTGCACCCTTGTTGGCCTCAGTCTGTACCTCCACATTAAGTACGACGAAGACGAGCAGCGAGCCATGGTCCCATACATGGTCGCTGCTCCGATGCCAAGCTCTTCAACAGTTCCTCCGACCACGTCCGGTATTTACAGAGGTAATAATACCGGCAACGAAGATCCCAGCACTGCTTAAGCAAGGCTTAGCTATACTTACCACTACTTCTCGTTTCTGTTAAATAAACCGGAAGGATTCCGAGTTTTGCAACAATTCAATGTCACTTGGATCATTTGCAATGCGACTACATCTTTCTTTCGACCTTGCAGTTAGTCGTCCTTTCCACCACTGTGCTGAATAATTATGAAAATGTTGTATAAGGCTATAAAGTTATTATAAAGACTATAAAAATGTGCGTACAATTTTTTCATCGCTTCTCTCTGGTAGGAGGTGCTTGATTAACTGTAAAGCGTAGTTCAGTCCTCAACAACTTTCTGGACGACCGAGCCCTCGGGCTTCACGTCTATTTGGAGCAACTTACTGTACTTCGGAGCAGACCCAATGAGTCACATTCTCCATAAATTAAATGCATGACGCACGGGTTCGTTGATTTGGTTACCCTGTCTGTAATTCGGAATTCGGACACACAAAACAGTCTTTGAAGCGATAGCCCTCCTGCACTCGGCAATCCACGTAGTTACGGGTACTTGCAGCCATTGCAGAACAGCACCTTTCGTTTCACCAATTAGTTAGTATAACACGCTAGCCTTCACTTTACAAGTTATTTAAGAAGGGCACAACTTCTCTCTTGTCAATACTAACAACTCGATCTGTCACTGCCAATAATACGGGTTATGAGGTCTACGGCTTGATTAATAGATGGGAAAAAAGCTCAAGTTCTAAGCTGTAATCTAAATTAGACCACAGTATAGGAGAGGAGATATCCAAAACATCACGGAAGTATGGGCGCTGTAAATGCTGTTGGTTCAAAATCTTGAGATTAATGGATCCCACAGCACCGAGCTCCATTTTGTAGTCCGATCGCGAATAAATTGGCTAAAGACCGCAGGAAATAGCTTCGAATCAAGTTTGCGCATTCGAATCCAAGACACTCCGTCCAAACGCAAGAGCTCAAACATGACCCCTACTTTTGCACTGAATCTGATATACCTCATACTTCCGATTGGTTTAGTTCATCGTTCTGAAGGTAATCCAGAGTTTAGAACAACACAAGAATTAGTAAAATACAAGATCTTAACGCAGAATTTTTAACCAGGAATCACATGTTACTCGTGCATGTACACTACTCGCTTGAATGTGTCCTTCGTGTCTGAATACTCGTGTCTGAATGAACTTGAAAATGTAACACTGAAGGACTGCAATAAGTACTACCCTCCAAGGAGATACTGTCTGAAGGCCTACGAGGATGGAGCTTTGAATGGCCAAAGTTATAAGACTATTGTGAGAACATGTGTGGGTGAATTGTTTCCAACACCTTGCGTGACCGGGACCAAGTCAAGTCAGAATCCGATTTACAAGAGGGCACTGGACTCAATTGACACTGATTCTCAAATATTTCAAGGAGGGGCATATGGCAGTATTACCATGTGCCTCTGCGGAAGTGACAAATGCAATGACGAACTTGGATTTAATACGACCAAGGGGAATCTTACTGATGCACATTACGATTCACCCGGTTCCAATCACTCCCTCGCCTCATGGGTTCTTTTGGCTTTGCAAGCTTGTTGGTTAGCTCGAGGCTGTTTGCATACCAATCACAGCTAATGCAAGAACTTTGTATTCTTCAAAACCTTAGTTTGATTTTATCTTATTCTATAAATTCCAACCATAAACTGAGATGGCATTTGACGTGGAACATATTGCATGTTTTTTTCCGTCCATCCATATGGGCTTCAGGGTCTCCATCGATTAAGACTACTGGACATGAGGCCCTATTCTGCGGTAACCCATAACTATTAGTTTGTCCCTCATTGAATCTACTTTTTGTAACGATAAACTGCAATGTTTATGTATACGTGCAAAGCTTAGGGATTTTATGATCCATAAAACGAGCTGTGTTGTTGGGTGCGAATCAAAAACTAATACTAATGTCGAACTGGCTCAGTTATTGGCCCGACGAAAAGACTCAATGCAATGATGTGATGTGAAATGTGACGGGATAAGACAGATTTCCCGTGGATACTGGGCTTAGCATTCAAATATGTATTCGAAAAAATTTTGTACAAGCTAAATTCAAACAGAATTTAGGTAGGAATTGTGGCGCTACTTTACATTCACATTATTATATAAGACATGACCACATGGCAGGCACAGACACAGACAGACCATAACATATCTTTCAGAAAGAATAAATCTTTCTGATCTCATATTGAATTGGAAAGCCCGTCCGATTCGCCCAAAACCACATTTATTGTTCTTGTTATCTTGTTATGTATCGTGTGAGCCAGTTTTTCTGCAGAAATTGTTGCACAAGGCAATCAGCAAGGGTCAGGCACATCTAAAATTATTGCTACTGCTGCTTAAATAGTTGATTCGCCTCATGATTTAACGGAATAATTTGAAACTTCAACAAGAACATCATTCATCTCGACAACTCAAGCAAGAACCAACATACCACCAATCACTAAACGAATGGTGACGGGTGACCTGGTAGAATTTCTCCGCTCCATAATTGCACGGATCCACGCAATCAAAAATAAATTACTACGTTCCAGAAGCCTACAAATTAAGATTCCTATCATCAACATGGACTTGAAGCTTTCAGTGCTTTTAATCATTAATCCCTTGTTTGTTTACCAAGTGGCAGGTGAGTTGTGCATCAAATGATGAAGGATTTTACCACTTAATCCTTTTATGCTTCCCATTCCTTTCTTTCATGCAGGGCTTTCATGTTATTCTTGCGAATATGAAGATTTTTCTGTGAACCTGAGCATCACCAGTCGAGAATCGCCCACTTACACGAAAAGATGCATAATAGCGAAAAGAATAAAGCCAGTATTTTGCAATGAGGAAGATGTAAGCTGCCTCAAGACACGCTTTACCGCAAGAAAGGGCCCAGTCATTTCGAAGGTTTGGCGCAGACACTGTGCAGAGGGAAAGGATGCACCAACTGAAGGGTGCAAGAGTCAATTGCCAAAAAACACCGTCGTGGACCCAAGTTACTACGTGACGGATGTTGAAACATGCTACTGTAGCGAATTTGAGTGCAATACATCAAGTACGATTGTATCCTTAAACCATGTCCTACTCATTTCCTTGTTTCTACATGGCATTACTCCTTAAACATTCCAGTTTGCGGGCAGAAAATTAAAGTACCTATTATACTCATCACAAATACACAGATCTCGTGAGAATTGAAAATCTAAACGCAGTAGTTATTATTCGTCTTGCTTATTCCACTTGCATGTGTATTATTCGGATCGGAGTATTACGAATCAAGGATGGGATCAATCTGTAAATGGCAGGACGACGCCTGACCATTAAGTGTCGAAGCATTAAATCTGGTCCAATAAGGCATGTTTTATACCTCTATGAATGTGAATGCAGTGTTTACTCTTGATTGAAATAGTTGTAAAGTATTCACACTCCGTTTACTAAACCGATTTGCAACCCAGTTTTTTCGCAGTCGTGTCACATGCAAATTTTATTCTACCGAGAAATGGTTTTGTCCTTCAACAGCAGACAGACAGGCCATTCTTTTGCATACATTTGTGGCTACAATATACATGTGTTCTCGACTTTCGCTAATTCCGGAGAAACAGCCCGTATGAGGTTTCCTATTGAACAACAATTTTTTCCAACAATGCTTCCCTTCAACTCTTTCGCGTCGTCACATTTTCCTGCGAATTTCTTATCCTACCTCTGCATGAATTGTTCGGCTTGCGCTGTTTAAGTTTACATTTGAATGCACACGGATACAGACATGCTTTTTGGTGTTAAGA
>JAQFYD010001749.1:0-11240 GCA_034694225.1 Bourletiella hortensis
ATGACGTTTGACAGATCTGGCTTTTTTAGGTCCCCATCTGTCAATTTTTTCTGGCTTTTTGTTTGAGCCCTACTTATAGTATAATAGTAATAATCAATACATTGTTAAAAATTGGGGTTTATATTGTGAAATTGTTTGTTAAAATTTTTAAGGGGTTTACGTAGATCCTGATTTTTTAACAAAAGTAGTAGGAGCGTCGATTGTATTATCATCAATTAAAGTGCAATACCAAGAGTAATTCAATTTCACAAAATTAAACTAGCATCATCATCTATAATTACTTGTTAAGCCTAAAACCATGGTTCTATGTCTGATTTGTTTTCTTTGCAAATGTTTATTATAAAAATAATGCAACGTTCTACATGGAATAAAGACATACTTTTATTTTTAGTTACTGAATAACATAAATATTTATAATTATTTAATGATTTTTGTTTATAAAAAAGAACTTAATACATATAACTACAATATAATATTTTATATGGCTTTAAGTTAGTAATAAATTAATATTTTGTTTTGAAATTATTTGCTATTTAAAAAACATTTTTCAAAAATTTTCTATAAAAACCATAAGATTAAAATATTTTCAAATGAAAATCATATTTAATTATAATTATTTTAGTAAAATATGTGTATTTGTCGGTCTTTTCAATTGTTTAGACATAGATTATTATTTACCAGAGCAACATGATATATCATATTTTGATCAGTTGGGTTTTCAATCATTTTTAAAAGAAGACCAAGATATTAATTTAGGAATGATAATGAATAAAATAGAGGCCATAATATCTAAAATCGAACTTATGAAAACAGAAGGAATGATACCTAGCATAGATGATCTTTCAAGTCTTGATATTTATATTTATAAAGATATATTGTTTGTTAATTCTTTCATCAGTTACGATCGTTGCTTTATAGAATATAACTTAAACCTTATAGATTTAATTCATTGTTATATCAAAAACTTAAAAAAGGAGTACTATTATATAGAAAATGGGCTAGAAAATAAGTATATTCCTTTATACGTACAAAAAATAAACAATAGCATTGATTTAATCTCAAAAGAATTTTCAAAATATTCAATAGCATTACTGCATGAAGTGAAATCTTTATTTTTTAATTTAAATCAATTATCTAACAGATTATATATGTCTATTTTGCTTGAGATAAATAAAGAATGTTTTAAACAAATTGAATCTAAAAATCTAAATGGTTTGATAATAGAATTCAATAAAATTAGAAGCCATAGAATAAAATTTGATCTTTTTAAAAGCATTGTTAATGAAATATCCTTTTTATTAGAAAGGTTCAATTTTTTGACCAAGCCAAACAATTGTTTACGGTCAATAAGAAGGAATAATAGAATTAGTGATGTTTATTACTTAAAAATAGCCAAAACACTAATAGATTTTGTTAGTAATGTTTCCCCTCTCCTATTAAACTCTGAATATTCCGTTGATATTGGATTTAATATTATATTTAATTATTTTAAAGAAGCAAAAGATAACTATCTTATATTGTACATCAACTATATGGTTTCTTTAAAGAACAAAGAACTTAGAAATTTGGGAGTAATCAAAAACATTAACAATATTGAAGCTCATTTCAATGTTAAAACAAATATTATTATAACGAATTGGGTAAGAAATATTAAATCATCAGAATATGAAGCAGTGATAGATTTTTTAAATGAGTATCAAGATCAACAGAATATAACATCTTATTACTTAGAGCGTTTAATTGATATACTTTTGAATGAGGGCTATTCATTTATATTTAGTTTCATTGCGAGTCTATCCATTGATACTAAATGCGAAGCATTAGATATATTTATCAAGCTAATAATATCTAACAATCTATCAAATATGAAGTTTTTAGAATTGAATTATGTAAAAAACAATGTTTATAATCTTATTATTGGATCGAAATGTAGCAATTTAATAAATGATTATATAGTAATTATTATAAACGAAATGGTTTATAAAGGAAATAAAGGGTGTAAAATAAAAAATGTGAAGACTAACAAATATCTTAAAAATGATAATTCAGATATTATAAATGAATACAACGATAATCAAGCAAATATTTTTGTTTGGAAAATAAGCTTAGATCCTGAATTATTAGTATTTTTAATAAAAAATGATCATAGCTGTCTGGTTGAAGTTCATGAAAATCCAACCATCAGTCAATGCAATGATAATCATTATATGGTTTGGGACATTATTGATAACGATTATAATTCTATTTTTTTAAAAAATGATCGTTCTGATTTATTTTTGTATGTTTCAAATGATTCTGAAAATTTCTCTTTAAACTTATCCTCTGATCAAAATAATTCTGATACTTGGACTTTTGAATGTTGAATCATGACTAAATAAACATTCTATTATTTGGCATTTCTTCTTATTTTGTAAATACAAATTAGAATCTTATTTAAAGACTTAAATTTCTACTACATTAGTGTGATTTTTATAGTGCACAAATTTAGCTGTATGTTTCAAAATTTATAGGGAAAACGCTCAAAAATGCTTTGAAATCCATAAAAATAATAGCTATATAAAGCTTAGTTTAATAACGGTACAACATACCTTTTATTTTTAAATTTTTGTTACACAAATCACAATAATTAAAAGAAAAAATAAATATATAGGGCGCCTGAAATATAAAGGGCAAAAATCTTGAGATCATTAGGAATTACGTCATTTTACAAGTAACTCGACTTAAATTTACAGTGCAGAAATATACAAGTTGATTCCAAAACAAAATATTTAAAAAAGTTTTATGATTTCTGATTAGTTTTTTTGAAGCAGTACTTGAGACAGAATTAAGAGCGATTTTCCCTATTAGTGAAGAAATTATTAAAACAAATTTCTGAATATTAAATAAAAATTTCCAAAAAAGGAAAGTTTTAAAACTGAGCGTTTTTCGAAAACGAACTTATTAAAATATGTATTTTAATATAAAGTCACAAAAACCATGCTTTTGTTTATCACAGCATACTTCTTCTTTTACATTTTTAAAATGGTTTGAAAGTTATTTAATCTTTTAATTATTAACCCTTTACGGACTTCATGTACAACCGATTGTAAAAGGACCCTAAAAATTTTTGATCAGAATAAATGTAGCAGAGTAAGTATCAAAAATATTTAATTTAAACGCTAATTGCGATTTTTGACCAAAAAGGTCCCCGGTCCGCAAAGGGCTAAATTTATAGGGCAAATGTAATTTTAAGGGCAAAAAATGCCCTATAAAAATCACACTACTTTAATGTATTTCACACATTTTCTAAGCAGAAGCATGTACATTTATTTTAAACCCAATTTAATAGAAAATAATTTATTAAAAATAACAAAAGTAATTATGTATTTTAATAATGGCTTCTTTTACAATATTCTCTTACAATTAGATTCTATATTATTAAAAGCAAAAAATAGAATTGGTATCTTTTCAATTCAAAAAGATACATGTTTTAAACAAAAATTAAAATTAAAATCGATTTGAGAGTTCGCAGATCTAGTAAATATTTTTTTCTCATATATATGAAATAAGTTAGTTTTAAATGAAGATAGTTTTCAAAAAATGTAAAAATTTTGCTGATGGGATAAATTATCTTCAAATATATTATGACAATTAATAGAGACGATTATTGAATTCTTGATTGTTTATAATAAATTATATATATTTGCAACAAAATGTTTAACTATAATTTTATATGCAAGTATTGCGCAAAATTTTAAAAACAATAAATGCAATAGATGAACTCTCTAGAATAAATGCAGTTTAAAATAAAGTATAAAATAATTTAATAAAATTTACTTTCTATTTCCAAATTTATATTGAAAAAAGAATGCAATTGCAAATAATACTAAAGCACCAACAATCATCAACCAAACACCTAAGCTTGATCTATCAATACCACCATAAGAAATACTAGAAAACCCTTGTAAAGCAAAAGTATCAATACCATCCATGAGTATAAAAGCACCAAAGAAAGAAGTACTCAAAATAATTAAGAATTTTCTAAATATTAGTGTTGCTAACGCAAATCCAACTGTTAACACAATTAGTATTATTGTCTTTGTTAATCCTGGTTGTATATTTCCTCCTACTATTACAATGTGTGCAATTTGGTAACCGAAAGCACCTCCTAATATCATTAATGCAAAAGGATATAAACAAATAGCAATTAAACCAGTAACAACACCAACAGCAATAGCAACATAAAAGATGATGTTTTGATTTATTAAGTCAGAGTTTGAACCAAATTCAATAATAATTTGAAAAAAGAATAAGAAACTAATAAAGAATATTAAAAATTTAAATAATCTTTTTCCAAAGAATGCTATTATTGTTCCTAATAATATTAGTATTGCTCCTATTATATATCTTGCTGTTGGTGAAAATTGTGCTCCATCTGTAGATTGTGTTAGTATACTATTAATTAATAAACTTATTATCAGTAACTTCGAATTCATTTATAAAAAACAAATGATTTTATTCAATTTTATACATGAATATTGAACCCTTTAAATTTACGAAGGGGGTTGTCTATTTTTCAACCATTTTACTTGTTTTTTGAAAACAATTTTTAAAACCAACCCTTATTTGACTTGATAAAATTAAATTTAATTTCTATAACTGAAATAGTTTCAGGCTTATATATATGATTAATAAACTATACTTGAAACTCATTAATCATAGAGAGATTAATATAATTTATAATTATTTTATTTATTAATATTTTGTAATAAACCAAGATAATAATTTGTTTGTGAAAGTCTCATTCCGAGATCGATATAATTATTGATTTAGAATTATATAATTTGTTTAAGGATAATTAAAATAAGCAATTCATGCTAATTTAATTGAAATATGTTTTATGCAATTATATTAATTAATGCATTCTTATTATTTTTAATTTTACGGTAACTAAAAAAATTTTGTGTGAATGCGGAAACTTTTATTAAGGTTGTTAAATAACTACAATGTTTATATGATTTTATTTATTTCAAACAATAAATAATTTACGAAATAATAAACAGTATTCGGGTATTTAATTGTCCAATTCCTTTATTTGAATAAACATAATTCTCTGATTTCTTTTTTTACAAAGCATTCATTTCATAAACACGCTAAAAACTTTAAAATTTAAATGTTTTTATGACTTTTTATAATATATATTAATTTTGTGACATATAGGTATTATCCTTCTAAAACTTTTGTAAGGATGAAGGCTTTTCTCTAAAAGCAATCAATTATTTATGTTTTAAATCTCCAATTTGGGTTAAATGTATACTAAAAACAATTTTTGGAGGCTATTTAAATATAAAGAATAATCTCAACTTTGTTAATTTGTGTTGGTGTTGATTTTTATTGTACATTTTTTTATAATGATGACTGTAGTTAAATAGTTTCAACAAAACTTTATTTGATAAAACTCAAAAAGCTATAATTCATTATTAATTGTAAATTTATTTATATTAAAAAATTCAATATTTTCACAAAAGCTCTATAAATACTTGTAAGTTTCTACAATGACCAGTATGGGAGACACAAAACTGCGCTTAAAAATTTCATTTATCTGAAACAATTTGCGATTATTTGCGCTTAAAAAATTGCATTTATTGCGCTTAAAAATTAAAATTTGACATGCATTTGTTTCGAAAATTAAAAAAATATTGAAGAAAATATATAGAAGTTTATTCAAAAGCCATTTATAGTATATTTTAAATTAATGGTATGCTTTAATATACTTTTAAAATAATGATTTATGCACTTAGCATTTATTATAAAAAAATAAATGCAATTTTTAAGCGTAAATTTTGTTTTCAATAGTTTTTAAATGCAATTTTTTATTGCATTTATACCCCTAGTGATCAGTATATATAAAACCAATTGTAAAAAATATTGCAAAATACTAGTATTTGCAGCAAGAGTTTTAGTTTTGAAATCACTGAGATAAATCGAAAACATATTCAAATTTTCAATTGAAATAGCAAAATGGAAATTCTTTGAATTATTGTAAATTAAATAATTGTAAAAAAAATATTTATTTTAGACTAAATATGTAATTTTACAGAATTTTAGTTATATTGGTAAAAATAATTACAATAGATTCAAGTCTTACATTGTAATACCTATTTTTTGCAGAAAGATTAAATTTAATACATACTATTTCACTTATTTTCTGAGCAAAAAATGTACATGAAATTTATTCATTAATACATTAATTTTTGCTTGTTTGTATAAAAAACTTGAATCAGATTTTTGTTTAAAAAATTTTTCTTATAAAAATGTACAATTTATCTTTGCGAAAATGCATGAAATACAGTAGATTACAAAGAATTTTAGGTTGTAATTTTGATGAACATGGATCAAAAATAAATTTCCATATTCGATAAAAGTAATTTATGTGTGTATAGTAAAAACACCACAATTAAAACATTAAACATAATAAAACAAGTTTATCTCAAATTTATACATACCTTTTAAAGAATATATTATAATAATAGAGCCTAAATTTATTAAAAGGTTTCTGAACCATATTTTTGAAAAATTTGTGATCGATTGACTATTGGCTAGTAGTTATACTAAAAAATAAAGGGAAGTTTTTATACCTATTTTAGAGTTTTTATGTATATTATTGTTGATTAGTTTATCAAAATGAACCTATTCTATCAATATTCATTAAATGGCTATCGAAGATACAAAAAAGTTTGATAAATATATGACTAGAAAATAAAAAACCGTTTTTGATTTTAGCTCTGTTTGTCGGATCAAAATTTAGGTTTGTTTATATTTAAATCATATTTAGCTTAGATCCTTTTGATTTGAACTTGACAAAGTACTTCAAAAACTAGGAAAGGATATCTTGTCAATATTTGATCCAAGCATAATTCACAAATATATTATAGATAAATGATTTTTCTTTTGACTAATTTATATAAACTTAAATTTAATTAATTGAAGAAGACAAGTATTATATTTTGAAAATAAAAATGATTCATTCTATTTCACTTTATCTATTAGATGGTAAATAAAGATCCTGAGGATTTTGATAAAGTCGCATATATTTTTACAAAAATGCGAAATTTTGTTAGCCAAAATTACAACTCGAAAAAATTAATTATGATTTAAAGCTCTGATAAGTATTATTTAGAATTTAGAATTTTTAAATATCATAAAACAACTATTGGCCCTATTATTAAATTATAAGGATCCAAACACAAAATAGATTAAATGGTTTAAAACAAGTATAAATAGCTTGATTATATTTTATTCATAAATGCGCTCAGCAATATTATTAACAAGTTTGATGATAAATGGTGTTTTATCACAAGAAAAAGAATTTAAAGAAACTCCGGCAACATCAAGATATATAATTGGGGCAGTTTTGATATTGATAGGATCAATAATTGCTTTGTATGGAAAAAGATTTTTTAAATATTTAATATTTTTTATAAGTGCAACTCTTTTTACAATGGCTGCATATGAATTTGGTATAAATAAATTTTCTATTGATTCATACATTGTATTTGGTGTTTCTCTTTTTATAGGTATTCTTATTGGTTTTGCTGCTATAAGGTTGACTGAATTAGGTTTGATATTGTTAGGTGCAGCATTTGGTCTTGAGGTAGGAGCCAACATAGCAAAAGCTTTAGGACTTGAAGATGGAGCAATAAGAATGATAATTATCGTAGTTTTAATGATAGCTTTTGGAGTTTTAACATTCAAATTTCAAGATATTTTTGTTATTATAGGTACTTCTTTTTTCGGTTCTTTTATGCTTATGTATGGAATAGATGCTTTTATTCAAAAAGGTTTTTCTGTATTTAGTGATCCAAATATTCAAACTTCTTGGGCTGTTTACATGATCATTATAATGTTTATTATAGCCGTAGCAGCATTTTTCTTTCAATATATGTTTTCATCTAAAGAGGAAAAACAATAAACCTTCAATAAACTTATTTTCATTTCAATTTGTTTGATTTTTGATAGAAAATACTTATTGGCTTAATGAAAAACATGAATATTAGTTTCATTTGATCAGAACGAATGTTTGAACTTAAATTTCTCATATTTGACCCATAAAATAGTGCCTTTTAATTTACAATAATTCACACCTTTTCTGCGCAAAAAATGTACATCGATCTTACGCAGAAAAGGTGTCAAGATCTCGATTTTGAAAAATCGAAAAACATATTATTTGTACATTTTTATTAATTTCGTGTATTTTGGGCTTTTTCAAGCCATAAGCCTGTTACAAAAATGTACATCAATCTGTGCAGAAATGGTATCAATATTTTTGTGCAGAAAATGTATGAATTACTCTGGTATAAATTTCATGTCAAATATATTCTATATTTTCTCGCAATATGATAGAATAAATAAAAAATGCAACAAATAGAAATGAAAACTAAACTTCTTAATTCCTTTATTATACGGATTTTTTATTAAATTTAGCTTAAATACTACGTGTCAAAACAAATAATAACACATTAACTATACATTATATATGGCTAGATTTTTTGATAGAAAACCAAACCATAAATAATAAATTTTATGCTTACAAAGTAATACTTTATAATGAAATCAATAAAATGCATACCGGATCTATCGTATAGTAAGACCTGCTCTTATTCTTCTCGCTTGAAATTTATAGACTAGTGTTTAAGTGAATAATAATGATGACGCCACCTTATGTATTTAAATAATGGTTGAGAAATTTAGTTGTTCAATACAGATTTTTCCACAATCAAACTCCACTTTGTCATAAATAAAGGTTATAGGGCTGGACTTGTAGCCCGACCTCATCATTACAAATTTTATTTAAATTTCAATAAAATTGTTTTGAAAAATTAAATATAAAGAAACCCTCAAACCCATACCAAACACACTCACAACACCCATGATACTTTTTTAATTTCCTTACTTATTTAAAAACTTTTTAAAACATGTAAAATATTTTTTATTTTTCAATCATGATTTATTATTTATAAATTTGGTTGAATTTTATGTGATAATTGTAATGATGACGTCGAGCTACAAGTCCGGCCCTATAGCCTTATTTTTTAATAAATTTTAAAAAATATATTATTGATTAATCTTAAATTTTTTAAGGTTAATACATTTTTTGTAAATGTACATTACATCGTGGAAAATGTGTAAAAATCGCTGCTCATCAAACGTGTTAAATACAGTAATGATTTTCTTAAAATTTTTAAAATTGTTGATTTGTTAACTTAAATATAACATGCGCGCTTTATTTTTTTGTTAAAAAATCAAGATTTATTAAAAACCTAAAAATGTATGCGCTTTATTTTTATGCTTATGAGAATTGCAAATATGTATTCATCTGCTTTTGATTTCAAAATATAATTTTTAGATGCCAAAATAGAACTATAACAATTTAATAAATGCAAGAATAAATTCGTACTGCATTTTTGTATTTTTTACGTAAAGATAAATAGTATTCTATTGTTTTCAAATAGCGTAATTCCGGCTCTTTTCCTTGTTTTAAATTGAAGTTTCCCGGATTGTTATTTTCAAATCTAAGTACATTGTCTATATTAAAAGCAGCTTTTTTATTTATTTTAATAAAAATTATTTTCAATTCTGGGAATGCTGTAATAAAATTTTTAATGCTTAGTTTGAACAAAATATACATACAGCAATTATTTAAGTCTAATCTTTCGATTTTGGAATTGTCTATTGGATAAAACTCTGGCACTAAAATGCTACATGATAGATCAATGCTAAGATATCTAATATTTGGAAATAAACTAAAATCAAGGTTTCGACCATTATTTCTTAAATATGTACTTTTGACGTTTGGATATACTATTTCTAAAGTTCCTGGTATATAATAAGCAAATCCTATGACTTTAATACTTGGAATTAAATTTTGCCTGGGTGACTTGTATGAAGAGTTATATTTTAAAGTGTGAAAGTTCGGGCAATTTATGTATATTAAACTTATAATAGTTTCATTCAAATATTCAAGAAACAAATGTTTCAAAAAACATAAGTTGTGAGAGAAAAGCTTTGTAAGTATAGTGTTATCATAAGTGTGGGTCTTGAGTTTATATATCATCACCATATTTCTTTTATTAAAATTAATATTCTCGTTATTTAATTGACCAACAAAGAACTTATCGCACACATCTATTATAAAGCCTCTGTTGTGTTGCAACAAGTTGTATTTGAAATCTTTACAACGTTTTAGTCGACCAAAAGATTTCATTTCGTTGAATGTTATTTTATTAAACGCTTTGTCGCCTGAATAGTTAATAAGCAAAAGATGTATATTACTAGATGATTCAAAATCTCTAGATCTAAATACTAATTTTAAACCATTTTCAAGTTCTTTTTGACAGATATTATTATTCAAAGGACGTCTAAGCATATACTCTAATCCTAACTAATATCTTTGAATGTATCTATCTGTAGTTGCCTTAATTATATTCACGTAAGGAAGCAAAGAGAAGATGCATGATTTTTTGTTTTTATGCAATTCAAGTTTACACAGTTTAAAGCTATGCTAGAATAGTTGATATCCATTTCGGGAGAACAATCATTCTTTAATATTTTTGCAAATTTACCAAACTTTTTTATAATAAATAATGGGGCATTTATTGGACAAGTTTCCCATAATCTATATGCACAAATTTCATTTTAATATTATACTCAACTTACTCAAATTTTAAACGTCCTTGGAATTCAAAGTTGATAATATGTTATTCTTGTTGTAAAATATTATATCTTCAAACATTTCTTGTAAAACAAAATGTAAAATTTTTAAATGTTTAGTATATAATCATAGTTAAGTAATTCTATAACTGTATCAAAATCAAAAATTACATTTCTTAGAATAATGCCTGTGAGCAAGGAATCTGGATATAGTATTAAATGAAACCCCTTTTAATTCATTTTTTAAAATTTTTATTTCTTTTTTACTATTTAACTTTGAAATAGTATTTATAAGCTTCTTTGAGAGTTTCTGTAGGTATAGGACAATTAATTAAGGTAGTACGTCTTGTAAAGTGTGCATACGTCATTATGACGATGATTTAATATATGGACAAATTTAATAATAGAAAACCCACAAAACAAACAACCCCAACCCATACCCAAACCCAACTAAAAATATAAACAAAGGGCTTCAAACCCTATTTATAATTAATTTGACATATTATCAAAAATTTATTACAACAATATAAATTCATCCATTATGATTTTGG
>JAQFYD010001750.1:0-11239 GCA_034694225.1 Bourletiella hortensis
CTTGGTTTTTGTGAAAATGGAGCGAATATTGATAATACTGATTTCACAGCACGATAATATTCTCAAAGTAGACAACCATATAAAACCCAACATTTACTTAAGGCTTATAACAGGGCCAAAAGCCCCTCTCCTGCCAAATTTTCGCGTCTGAAACGAACAAAGTAGCTTCAGCTTCCACCTAAATGTGTCCTGGTTTGGCCTCTCGAAAATCTGAGAACTTTCAGGAAGCGCATTATAATCCCATATGCCAGTATTCTATGCTAGTATCTCACAAGGTTTGCTACAATAGCAATACATACGGCTCCCTCTCCGGCCATGCGGAACATCTTTTGACTGAGGGCGAGTCACGTATCATCCGCTTGCAACTATGCAAAACCCTTAAATTAAATTTACATTATTTTAAAATTAAAAAACTACTTTTATTTGCCATAAACGCTCACAAAAGGTCACACCCTTTTCAGCAAGTTCCAACGTTTCATACTTATCATTGACTTAATGACACTGCAGAAGTGCATTATCTGCATATTAAACCTTTTACCCACATACATTAACATCAGTAACCGCAAATATTTTCGACAGGCTGCATGACCAGTAACTTCACGTTCAACCTTCACGTATGAATTATAGTTGTGATGACTATAACCGGATATCATGCAGCCATGCATACTACTAATCAATATCGTTTAAAAATATAGCAATCACACAATTTGAACTTTACATAAAAACATAATTTATATAAAGATCATAAATTCAACAACGGAATGAATATTGCTGTAGCTTAGCAAATATCGAATGTTACTGTGGAGACGTTTCTCGAATAATTAAAGAACTGATTGCCTAAAACGTGGTTTTTGCCTGAACCTCCAACCCCAACACACTGGCAGAAGTCAACCATTATTAATCTAGGGGAAATCCCTCTTTGGTGTTGGACATGCGCCCAACGACCTTGGACAAACCATATCCCTTGGTATTTTTGGTAGTCTTGAAGAATCGCCACCGATGCCTGCTTCCAAAGCGACGGTCTAATGCACCTTCGATGATTTTGTCACTCTTTTCAAAGGGAGCGGGCCCATTCAATTTAATAAAGACCTGCAATTTTTTAAAGAATCCATCCCTTGTTATCGAAAAAGGCTACTTTGAACCTTGGCATTATAGATTTAAACTTGCCTCCTGTGATAGTTTCGTATGGTCCAGATTTACCTTCGCGTTGGCCGTATCTCCTATAACTGATCCCCATCCTGTAATAATTCAGAACACTTTATATCCATTTCACCTATTCATGTAGATGCAAGTGTCGGAAAGCTATGAATTATTAAATATTATAGACCTTCAGTTATGGCTTCGCAGTGGGTCTAGCAGGAAGTATTAGCAAGCATTCTCACAACGTTCCTGCTTTCTTTGGTTTTTTCCGCTGACATGAAGAGGCCTGAATATATTTTCTCCTCCTTTGAGACATAGTCCCCTCCATGTTTGTATGGCTTTCTAGCTTCACGTTGAACTACATCTAAAAATGAACGATATTCCTGCTCCACTTGAGGATAATCAATATCTTTGGAAATAAACCCAGCGGACTGCTGCAATGCAGTTAGCTCGCGGAGGGCTGATGGAATTTCATCTGTACCGCGATTTTGGATACGCTGTAACGCAAAAACCTCGCGTGACAGCTGGTTAGACCTTTGTGAGGCACTAGACATACGCGATTGAAGCGACTTGGTGAAGTCGGTTATGTTTTCAGAAATTTTGTCACGCATTTGAGATATTTCCTCTTCAAAAAACAACGGACGTTCTTCGTTGGTTGCTGAAGTATCCAACTCACGTCCCTGATAAGTACCCTTCAACGACAGTTCATCAGCGGCTTCCCTGAAGTTCTTTAATTTTGTTTCAGATTCTAAAACTTCATGACAATTTCCTTTAAGGCTATCAGCCATCTTTTCAAGGTCATTGACGCACTTTTCGAGAGTTTCGGTAACATTCCAGGGGTACAATCTGGATGACTGAACTTTTCTTGAGGCCTCTCCAATGACATCATAGACATCTTCCATCCCGCAGAGACCGAGGATAAATTCAGGATCCTTGATCAGAGTAAGCTTTTCGTCCTTATCGCGTTTCATGCTGTCATACGTAGCACCCCAGTCATTGCGGAAGGCTGATAAAGCTTCCGAAGCGTGAGTAGTAAATCTTGTGGTGGAAAACTTCTTCAACTTCTTGGCCTTCAGTACCACACCTTCTGCTGGGGCATCACCTACCCTCGGTAACACCGGAATTTGATTGGCATTCTCTGTTCCACTTGCTGCCGCGCCGTCATCGGTAACCGGTCCCGCAGTTACTGCCGGAACGTTATCTACACGCGTCGACGTTGGGGTACCGGAGGCCAGAACTGTGTGGTCTTGCACACTTTGCCAGCCTTTTCCATGTGAATACCGGTTTTCCACGGAATTTACTGTGTCATGAACGTTTTTGATCCATTTAACTCCTATGATTTGGTTTTTCCCTTTCTGCTTCCTGCTGTCTTTCCCTGCGCACTCAATTATATGAGCAGGATCCCAGTTTTCTATATATGCATCTCGATCTTCCTCGTTTATATCCAATTTGTCCAGCAAATGCTCCTTGAAGTTATTTCTAACGTAGGCACCATCCACAGCAGAGCCAACGAACCTGAAAATAACATGTAATCATTATTTTGAACTTCAGACTAATTTTTGAGAATACATCTAGAACACACCTGTTTTTCATCAGCTCCGGTGGATACATCTGGCTAACCGCGTCCTTAGCTTCCTGAGCAGATCCTGACCCAGAGCCGTCGTAACTTGGCATGGCTTGTAAGTAAGTGGCAAAGAGTTTACCGTCGTCCACAGGGGATATGATGCCAACGCTGTGGAGGGTTTGCTTCACAGGCGTCATTTTGTCACATACAATAGCAAAGGGTGGGGGTTCACCTGTGCCTGGTAACGGCTTGTGAAGCTTATTCTTTATTTGTTCCTTCAATTCGTCATGAAACGACGGAGTTAAAGAACTAGCAAAAGAAGCACTGTGATTGATGTCCCCGATACTCTTCCCCAGTCTTTTCAAGTCTGCATTCTTCATTGCGATGTCCGTTTCAAAGTCTAAATAGCTTTGTCCTTTTTTTATTCCACCGTAAGCAGCTCTTCCGATGGCTAATCCAGCTTCGTAGTTCGCATCATCCGCTTCTGTAGACCTTTGCTGTCCCTCCAGTTCCTTCACTGCACTCTGATGCCTTGCCAAGTTGCTCAAGTGGTTCAACAACTTTTTCTTAAGATCCCGGAAATTTGTCTTCTGAATCGAGTCCGGAGCCTCTAGGTCCAAACGCGGGCAAGCAAGTAGCCCGACCTTTCCACCCCACACGCTTTGGCATGGCTTACAGAAAAAAGAACCCATCTTGTCGTCATACTCAAAGCAATTCGAACAATTCGACAAATCCTGTGGGGTTTTGGACTCGTGGAACCGTTTTCGGATTTCTGATTCTGATACGTCTGAACTCCAACTTTGTTCCTATACAAAGGAATTTTAAAAAAAAGAATTTTTAGGAAGGGGATTTCTAAAAAAGGAATTTTTAAAAGGGGAATTTTTTAAAAAAGGAACAATTTACAAGAAATCATTTTGATTTTTCCGAAAGTGCAGAACAGTACAAACCTGTTCAGCAGTCCCATTGGTGTCCTTGTGCTGCTCACCTTGAGTAGTATCAACCGAATTAAATGATAATTGCGGCGACAATCCGGATCCACCCGACATGTCGGGGGCTCCCTGCAGAAACAAGAGAAATCAACTACATCTCCGGTCATCTCATGACGTACAGTGTTACGAGACATTGGTCTTACATGCGTAGAGCACGTTGGTCTTTCTTGACTTCGTTCTTCAGTCTCATGTCTGTGGGATCCGTAGTCATGGTCAAGAGAGACTAATGCCGGGTCTGCTAATTTTCCACGAGGAGTGTTTGCAGCTTGGACCTGTTTCCTTCTTTTCCTTTCTTTTTTTTTCATTTCCTCTTCTTCTTTCCTCTGTCGTTCCTCTTCCCTGCGTTGTAAAATCTGCTGACGTTCTATCTCTGCCTGCCTTTCCCGTTCCCTCTTTTTTTCAATAAGCTTCTGCTTTTCTTTCTCAACGGCGGCTTTTTGCTCTTCCTCCTTCTTCTTTTTTTCAGCTTCTTCCCATTGAAGCCTCAGAAGCTGAGCATGGTCCTGGAAACAAATTTTTCAAAAGGGATTATCATCAGACTAAAACAGCGTCACTTCAAACCGTTCGGGAATCAAAAATAAATAACTAAATAGACAAAGCTAGTTACCTCGGAATCAGCCAGCTTGCGGGGAGCATTATTGTGTTTCCTGTACAAGTGGCTCGAAAAATTTTTTTCTCGGTACGAATATCCACAATAGCCACAAGACACATGCTGCTGACATGGCTGCAGTTTTTGCCTTTCCATGATAAATATCAAAAGATGATTGAATGAATAAAACAGTGATGCAAAGCACACAATAGTTTCTAATCATTTCTTCCATCAAGTTTAATGAGCATCAAGTTTCATTCAAGCTCGAACTTTGTTTACATTCCAGCATCATGTATATGATTATACAATACAGCATGGTTTCCCGTGTGCAGACTTTTTCTGCACATCTCCACTCCGGCTAATGCCACATTCACATTCATTAACCATTGTCTCCGTCTGGGTTGAAGCTTCAATACGCATGTAGTCGGGGACTCCATTCTTATACTTGATGATATCGAACGCAATACAAGGCGGACCCTCGTGCCGGTGACCCTTTCGCTGTTTTGGTTTTATGATGCGCAGCTTGGGCACTCCAGAGCGTCCACACTGGCCTTTTGCTTGGAGGAATTCCAATGTCTTTGTCAACAGACTTTCTTCGTCCTGCAGATCCTTCTTGACATCAGTTGTCTTCTTTACCTTCTGCCTGGCCTTGTCAAAGTCATCCTGTTCATATAAAGTAGACGACATTTTATATCAATAGCAAAATAAAATGAAAGGCGTGCATGTGTGAGAATTGTTCACGCTTACCACAGTGATGCTGTCAAATTGGAGCGAAGATGCCGGTATTTCCTTGTAATTCTTTTTTTCAGCTTCAGGGTCGTTGGCTTCGCAAGACCTCCAGTAGGACTGGCCGTCAACAAACACTTTTTTGAAGTATTTTGCTCCTTGAATTGTTCTAAGTGGTTCCTCAATGGCATAGTCAACCATCTTCTTGATGTCACTGCCAGACATACTGAAAATATAGAACCAAAACTTGTACAAAATGCTAGTAGGTTACAAGCCAGGTGTTCTTTTGCATAAATATCCTCAAATTAAAGCCATACCCCTTTGAAGCCTTCGCAATAGCCCCCATGTGTTCTTCTGGGATTGATGCAGCAGCCTTTTGTAAATGGAGTCGAAGTATACGAATCCGCTCCTCAAAATTTGGAAGTGGAATATTTACCATGAACTGGAAACGTCTCAGAAACGCAGGTTCAAGTTGCCACGGCTTATTCGTTGCCGCAAATACCTGCACTCCTTGACACTTTTCCGACAAAGTGAGAAACTGGTTTATGATACCTGAGTTGGCAGCTGACTTTCCATTGGATCCAAACACTCCATCCAGTTCATCTAATAATGACATTTCAAAATTGAAGTCAAAACTACGGGTAACAATTACGAACAAGAAAGAAGCAAAAAGAAAGTCTAAATTACCTAGAAATAGTATACAGGGAGCATTTTCCTCAGCAACCATAAAGGCTGCATTCAAAGCTGCTTCTCCGTCACCATAATATCTAGATGTGACGTCAGTAACAGACAACTCCAGAATACTCATGCCAACTGCCTGTTCATGAAAAGCACGCACTATGAGCGACTTTCCCACACCAGGTAAGCTAAAAACAAGATATTCACAGCTACATTTGTAGAACAGAATGGGAAAAATACACTTTAAATGCATACTGATACTTATAGCTCACCCGAATAACAACACGTGCCTTCCGTGAACCTTAACACCATGTTGCTGGAGTACTGAGGACCACTCGGAATCTGTTGCGATCAGCAAGGACGTTTCTAGCAGGCGTTTAAGATGATGAAGGCCAACGACACCTGAAAATCCTGGCCCTCCAACAGATTTCCTGACTTTTTTCCTCATCCAATTTTTGAGCTGAAGATTCTCTTTCTCCTTGTTGCTATAATGGAAGATCATTGACAGTTTTGCCTCAAATTGCTGACTGAGTAAAAGTGTTACCTCATGGACTCTTCCTCCCCATGCCTGGTGAGTTCTTCTTCCGTGTCATTTCTTTCTGTCCTCGGCACAGTTGCAGATGACACGCCAAATGCTTGAGCCCGCAGCAATTCACAGCTAACAAGAGATGACTTGGCTAGCTCACGGATTCTGCTCCTTAGTTGGGCCATTTCCTCTCCTTGACTTTCATTGACGGCTAGAAAAGTAGATGATGTTCAATATGAAGCGTTCATTGCACCTGCAGGACGCCAAACCTTCTCAAAATATTTTGACAGCGTCAAACTGCCATCAGATATATTTTTCATACCGTGAATGTAGAGATGACAAGACGAATAGGCCGCAAAGTAAGCATCCTGGAACCGACCAGCCCCTTTAAACTGTTCAGCTTCATTCCCTAAAGCTTCGGCTTCATCCAATAGCGAAAATACTACGTCCATTTTTTCGGCGCTATGTACCTTAGACTGCAGTATTTTAATAAACTCAGTAGTTGCTACTTCCTATCTCCAAAACTGCTTATGAATAAAGCTCAAAAGTATTACTTCCTTTGATGAGTGGAGGCACGTACTGAAAGAACGAATGAAGTCAACTTCTTATCAGCTTTAAGGAAGGATCAATTTACAATAAATGTAATAGAACCCTGTCCTGCAAACAGTCCTAACTATCCTCATGCATTCATTGTTCCACATCTAAAGAAAGAAGTCCTGAATTTTTTGCAGCAGAATCTGCAGTAAACAAGCTTGCCCAACAAAACAGCAAATTTGAAAATAGTTACGTTTCATTTTTTTGTTTCGCTGAGGTCGAGTTAAACCATGGAGTCCTGGGTCGTGTGGGTTGGGGTTATTGGCGTCGCTCTGGCCTTCTTACTTTACTTAGTGTTGTACCACGTGTGCGAGTTCTACCTGACTCCACCCTATGATCCAACCAAAGAAGTTGCGGATCCCGTGCCTTCAAATCCATGGTTTCATGAGAATATTTATGAAGACAGCAACACAATCATCCTGGTAAGTATTTTAAGTCATTAATGTCCATTCTTATATAAGTCTTAGCGTTAAAATCAGCAGAAATAGGTAAATTATCCGTAGGCTAACGTGATTCTATATAATTCCTCTCTTACTTTCAGGAAGAAGATGACGAGGCCATCTATGAGGAGATCGAAATGAAGGATGTTCTGACACTCGCCTCATTTGTCTAAGGTTGAATAAAGGTGGCGCCTTTATGGAATCAGAAACTGTGTTGGTTAGAAATTATTCATCACCCCATCGTAAAGTTGTTCACCTACACACAGGTTTATTTCTTTTGGCTTCATAAGACAGACATTAATGATGGCATACTCAATCCACTCGATACATTCTCTGAACTAAGGATTCGAAAGCCTGAGTGTAACCGAAAAGTCCACGTTCACATTCCGGAATTTCATAACTTTGCAGAACCGAAATTTTAACCAATAAGAACTAAGCAATACTTTCGTAATCCACCTTTTCAGACACTATAAGAAATGCACGGCATTGTTCGAGGGGGCTATAAAACTTTTGGCTACAGAGGCAACGAGTAACGCAAGAAATTAGCACCTGATGACACTAAAAGTCACGACCGACAGCGCGTTCCAAATATTTTTTATATGGAGGAATACTGATCTCTCCCGAAATTGCACTGCTACCAAAAGCAAACACGTTACAGTGGAGAGAAACCGTAATACTTTATATTCATTCCAAACAACAGTCGTCATTTTCTATTCAGATTTTTTACAGAAATACTACAAGTTTTGGAAAGTCAAAAGTTGCCATTGCCTGTTTATCAGATTTAAATGAAGTAATCATTACCCTGGGAAGGAAACTCATACTTCCAGACTGTGTCGGCTTTTCCTTGAATCCTGCCATTGCTCGCATTCATGCTTACGTTTTGTTATTATTAACAACATGCACACTCAGTTTGGAAAACTTGCGCTGTGGGAACAACAGCTCTCCGGTACATCGTTTCGCAATGAAAGCCAGAAATTTCACTAAACTTCCATCTCCTAACTCGCCTTGAGGGACACCGGTGTACAAAGGTCAGATCGGAATTAGTTACCTACTTCACTGGCTTGAGCTTCACAACCTTGCCAGCCATCTAAAATACAGAAACAGAAAACCAAATTTTCTGATTACTGCTCAAGGGATTGTAGTCATAAGCCAGTGCATTGAATCCAAGATTGATTGCAATCTGGCGTAAAAAACCAGCAAAAATCATACTGAATGTTAGCATTTCTGGCGAGATTACTTAATCACCGTCGAAGCAGTGAATGGGAGTTAGAAGTGAGGGGCGTTCAAGAGAAGCGGGGACTACTCGACGGTGAACCGAGATACGTTCGGACGGTAGCGGAAGTTGAAACGGCTAGGCACGGTTGAATCTACAAACTATACATGTTTTTTTCCGTATCTTTGTTCTTTCCCTCATGCTCTTCAGGTACCAACCGACTGTCAGCTTAAATTGTTTGAAGGTGCTTAATCGATATGTGTAGCAGCAGTTATAATAGGCCAGCGATCTGTCCTTCCCTTATTTCTATCCCTACAATAATAGCATGTGTTTCTCGTTCCTCTCAAAACACATGAACTATTATATTTCTTGCTTCCAGTGCCAATAACCAGTGCCAGTCCGTTGCCATAAAACAAAAGGTAAAGGCCTCCAAGCTATAACATAAGACTGGGTTGCTCTCATTTTTTTTAAAAAAATCCGTGCACGCTCCGAATTATAAATTAATTTAAAAATCAGTTATATTGGTAACAAGTGCTATTTATACTTTCGCTCGTAGAAAACGAAATCGAAGGGCTGGAACGGTTCATTTTTCTAGTCCGGATTATCATGGTTTATTAATTTAATTAATTTTCAAGAAACAATGCCTTCCCATCCTACCGAAAACACATTTATATAATAGGTACGCTGCTAGCATTTCACTCCAGTCAACCACCGAGCCATCTGAATGAATTATCTTTTTCCTACTACAATCTTTACTTCTAATTGCAAATCTCGCATAAATAAGGCAGCTAGGAGCTTTGAAAGGGATCCGTGAACAATTCGATCAAGGCAAAAGGGTAAGGAAATGGGATTGGCGGAAGTGTGTGAGGCACTTAACCTGCCGCGATAGGACAGCAAAGAGTCGAATAGAGTTTCTTAACTGGCTTCAACGGCTGTGGTGGCAGATTTCTGAAGCAAAAGCCGTAGGAAGTTGCTGATTTTGAATCCGTTCTCTGTGAAAAAAACCATATTTCTCATGAATCACTGCTCCTCCGCAAAAAGTAATTGTTAATGCCTTCAGTCACTTGATATCAACCATCCGTCATGATTATTGAATAGACAAATGATATCTTCTGTTCAAGTGCATGAGCATTTATTATACCTTTTCCATGTCTGCAAGCACTTACTGATAAGTTGGGTGACTCAAGACGGCCAGGACCGCAACACAGACACTGTGAAATCCGTTGAAATATCCATGCCGCTTCTTTCCTCCTCTGGGTCGATTTCGACGGCGGTTCCCCTTGGTTCTTTTTTTGGAGGATTTAACGTTGGTTAAGGCAGTGTCATAGGGTGAAGGAAAATTGCAAGGATCGGCGGAAGTGCTTGAAGCACTCAACCGGCCGTAAAAGGAGGGAAAAATTGGAGGTGGAGTTTTTTCCGTGACACGAACAGATAAAATGTCAAATTTCTGCGGCACTGACCCACGGGGATTTATAATCGTGAAGCCACTCTGAAAAGGAAATTATATACTTCTGTAATATTTTAAATCGGGATGTGTTGAAATTACCAAAATCAATAAAAGTATTGGTGGAAAACTTACGGGTCCGCTGGTTAGTAGCAAAGGAGCACCGAAAATCTCTTCAAATGTTGGAAGGAGGAGCACATACTTGAATTTACGAACGGATTTTTTTTTTCTTGTCAGTCGGTCGACCTACAAATATTTGAAATACAGTAAAGTACTAAGAAATACGTAAAAGCGGAGGGGATACCAGCATTCACATTCATGTCTTTTGTACTATTTTATCCATCAGTGAATCTCAAAAAATCATTCACTCACCTTCGGTTCGCCCTCATCATCTGAGTCACTAAAGTGACAATTGTCAAAAGAAACTCCCGACTCACTAAACTTTCGGAACAATTTACCCAAACCTCCAGTTTTTTGTAACTGTGCCATGATTTACTTTAACTGTTGTAATAATGAGAGAAAAGACGCTGTTTCCTGATCCCGCCAGCCACGAGGTTACTGCGACATGTTGAACCTAAACTAAAGGTCCATATAGCAAGGAAGTGAACCTTCTGAGAGGGTCCGGGTCTTGCTATATGGACATAGTTGGTCTATAAAACAAAGGGATGCTAGATATTTAGATATAAGACTACTCTTGAATTTCCAGTTGACGTCATTTGTTTGAAATCAGGGGCACATCCCTCGTTATAGGAAGTTCATACGTTGTTATAGGAAGCTCTTGCTGGAACCTTATAGCAACAGACATTCTTGCATGTACTCTAGTGCTGATATTGTTATTTGTATTAGTTCCGTTTAGCCACATTGATAAGTTTGGTTACCGTTACCATATTATGAACTGTAAACACGTATGTACGAATTTCCAGTCTTAACTAAATATAACGTATGATTATGACGACGACAAAGAACAAAGAAAGAAAAGGTTTTCTATAGCATTGCATAAAAACTTATAATGTGGCAAGTCATGGATTCATATGCTGTTTGCATGCGTGCACATGTTTAGTGGGAATGAGTCTCTACTAATTTATTACTTGAACATTCTAACAAAAATATTATCGGTCAAGTAATTATTGATTTCCAGCAACGGCTTACTTGATTTCAGATCATGCTTGGTCTCAGATGTCGTAGTAAAGTGCTTGATAACAAGACTCACTTCACCCCTGAGCAATCAGTTAGCCGTTTTTTTCGGTTAATGTCAATCGTCATCGTCATTATCATTACCATAACATTTTTAATCTACTTTTTAAGCCTTTGGGGGCTTGCTAATCAAGAACTCCTC
>JAQFYD010001751.1:0-11237 GCA_034694225.1 Bourletiella hortensis
AAAGAATCGAAATCGGAATTCGGTATCTTTAAGGAACTGGAATAGAAATCGGAATCCAAATTCCGACTGATGCTTGTGTCGGTATTGGAATCGGCTAAATTATTTTTCGATTACCCAGCCCTGTTTACTATATGTTAATATTATGCATTCCTATGTTAAGAGAATGGCCTCATGTTGCACACCTAAATTCATTAAGACTCGCTGCTCGGGGTCTCGCTTTTACACATAAGATTGCTCTGACCTGACTGCAGTTAAAACTGCTGATTTTCAAACATTCTTTCAGCCACCAGTAATACTAAAAAATACAGGATTTTTAGCGAAAAATGAGTTGAATTTAGCCATGTTATGGCGCGTGCCCGAAATCCCAACAGTTTCTCATGGGATAGCGTCTGATAAGATGATATCCCATCAGAAATCCATCCATGGAGCTACGGCTGATGGGATTTCCTTGGGAAACCACTATCCCATCAGATTCCCAACCGCAGGAAACGAGTGGGTTCGCGTGACCAACGGTGCATAATTTGCCAGAATTTGCACTGCACAGCTTACGGATTTTACTTGTTTTTGCAAGGAATCAGCAAAAGTTTGTGAGAAAATTAGTTTCTCCACAGTTTCTGCCATTTTTAACGAAATTCTGCTCAAAATTTTGCAGCTATTCTTTTCCTGTATTTTAAAATTTCAAGAAAAACGTTTTTAGAGGTAAAATACAGGGATTCAGAAAAAGTGGGACATTCGGGATCTGAAATGACTTCTGCTCACTCCTGCTTTCTCTGCTTTTGGCAGTCCTTAGTAATAACACAGCAGCAGAGAAGCAAATTTTTCAACTGTGGCAGCTTTTCAGTTGTTGCTCATGGGAACCAAAAACTTTTTGTTTTTCGTGTTTGCTTTTGAAATTTCATAAGGACTAGCGAATTTTTTGATTCTCGTTCTATCTTGAGATAATTATTCTGTCTCACGCTCAGCCTTTGAGCCTTTGAGTGGCAAATAAATGGCCCGATGGTCCGGTAGCAAAGGTTTTTAGATGCTGCTGCTGCTCAGACTTTTTTTTTAGAGTTTTCGAATCACCTGTTGACACAAATGCATACTTTATGCCTTCTCGGGGTAACCATTGGATGCTGAAAAGTGAGTTAATCCACATACATGGGATGGAGGTCGGTGACCCTAGCAATCAGACATGGCATATTCATATTATATGGATACGAATTCAATTGAATAAAATATTTTGCCCAAATATGAATACCGATTATATGAATCCAATTTGAAACGTTTGGATACGAATATCGATCCAATATATCGATATATATCGCTTAAATACCGATCAAATCGAATCCAATCCAATACTTTTGTAGTTCGCCAAGATCATATTTGCGCTGGAAGTTTTGCCACTCAAAAGTTCGAAAAAGCTCAATTACTCGTAATATGAGGCAAAATGAATAAAACTATGTGATAATTATTGTTAAAAGGCTCCTGCATGACACAAAGTGCCGCACGTACCGCAGCGATTTTTACTTTTGGTCAATATCGATATGAAAAATATGAATACGAATATCGATAACTGTTATTTGAAGAAAGAAGCGAACAAACATAGAGCTTAAGCTAAATTATGCCATAGATGTCGACACTGGGATGACGTTTTTTGAAAGAAATGACTAATTACCACGTGATCATCCGGGATCGTTGACATAAAATGCTGATACTGCAAGAATATTCGTATCGATTGATTTTCTTTCAATTACGGATAAAATTTTTCAGCATAATACGGATACCGATTTGAATACCGATATTTATGGTCGTAATCTTTCGATACGAATAACGATATGAATTCCTGAAAATACCGATTAATACGAATACGGATACCGATAAAATACGAATATGCCATGTCTGCTAGCAATACGCAAGAGTCCAATTAGTGACTATCTCAACATTTTTGCTTACGTGAATCAAAGCAGTATTGTACTGATCATAAGAACATGCACGCCCTTTACTCCATTCCAAGTAATTTCCTCCACTTTGAAAAGAAATTATTGTGATGGCACTTGGTAAATGCAGCTTCAGCAAACATTGTCTGCATTTCATTCATTAGCTTTTATTTTGCAACTTAATATCACGTCATAATGATAACAAGGTGATAGAATAGCATTCCTCTGACTGACTCGCAACTGAATCTGAAGCATAGAAAGAGCTGACTGTGTGTGCCTCATCAATATAGTTTTCTTTTACGCAGTGTACTATGCAAACAGCCTGTCTCGAGGCATACAAAAGCTTAAAATTGATCTAAATCCAGTTCCTTGTTTGCATAGTGTGTAGAGTTGTCAATCACTTTGAGTCATTTTGTCAATTTGAGTCACTTGAGAGAGTCATTTTGATGGGCTGATGGGAATGGGAATTTGTAAATTTGGGGTGACGGAAAGAGAAGGAAAGGCGGCTAGTAGTGTTGCGTCCAGAAACCTGATACTTTGATATTTCTCATAGTGTGAAGACGAGTCATCTTAATTCAAAGCAAAACTGACAAAACATTTATAAGAAACTCAAATATTGATGCGGCATTCTATGCAATAGCTGTCAATTTTGAGCACGTAAATAATTCGCACGTTGTCATTCATTTTCAGGTTTAAATCTTAACGGTTAAACACTCCATGACCAACAGACAGACGAGAATAAAATCTTACGCTTCCTGCACGTCCATTAGCTCCGTGTACTCGAGTTCAAACCGCCAGTTCAAGCGTAGTTTTTATGAAGAACAAGCGTGATGTTGTTCAACTCACGTCAGAGGGAAAAATCGAAGTCTGGAATCCCACTATGTATGTATGTAATGCAATCAAGAAATGTTATCAATTTTAATCCCCATATTTGGATTTTTCAATATCGAAATTCGTGTTTTGTTGTGCTTAAGTTGCAGCTTCAGGTGGGAAGATTTAGTGGGAAACAAAGTAAACCCCAGAACGGCCAAGTTTGGACATGTATTCATTGGAGTGTCACCACCAGCACACTGTAATCAGGTGTAGTTCATCATTAACTCATGCATAATTTTTATCAGGAGTGTGCTGCCTGTAGTGGCCATCCAAATTGACAAGCTTATTTCTGCTGATGGAAAGAACATATTCGGCGTGATTGGAAGATCATTAGTACCAACAGAATTAAAAAAATACCTGACTGGTGAACAGTTTCAAACCAATACCAGATGGAAGATCTGTGTGAATAAGTTTTCTTTTATTGATGTCATTCACAGCTGTTCCAAACATGTTGTTCCATGCATTTGCATGCAGTTCCGACTGCAAAGAGTACTGTAGTGCGGACAATTTTAGGCATGTGCCAACGTGTATTCAGCTCGTCTAAAAAATAATATTATTTAGCCGTACCAGTGAATTTATCTGAAGTGCTCGGGAGAGTGGAAAGAGGGTAATTTTGTAAGTAATTGCCGAAGAGTCCGAAGCCGCAGTAGCTACCTATGGTTTCTAAAGCTAAGGATGGGATGTGTGGATTTTCGGGTTGCTAGTGGTAAAAAGTTAGTGCAATGGCACCATCATTACAGTTGTAAACACAGAAGCGTTTACAGTTGTAAACACAGAAGCGTTTACAGTTGTAAACACAGAAGCGTTTACAGTTGTAAACACAGAAGCGTTTACAGTTGTAAGCAACCGCTGAGCTAATGTCGCAATCGTTTGTAAACACGCTGAACGTGAAAATGCATTCGCAAGTCAGTAAAACAGGCGAAGCAGCTAAAAACATGCTGCAGTTCTATTGAAAATGTGGGGGAACGAGTACAGTTTATTAAAGCGTGGACTAAAATTACCTTCAGGCGGTCTATGACTTATTCCTTTTGACGTTTTCAGAGCCCTCACATCATGATTAAACAACGAAGAAATTGAATCCAATCACATCAAGTGCCGCCTGCATGATTGCATTCATGAATGACAGTACCTGCAATTATCAAGACCAATGGCTCGATTTAGCTGGACGGAATCACATTATTGGAAACCAAATCCAAGGAGGCTGTACTGTTCCTTTGTCGAGGACAATCATTGGACGTGAAAGCCACTGCTACAAGCCATTAACGTTTCACTTGGATCTTAGGGTCCTGCATAAAGGTAATACTGATTGATTCATTAAAAGTGAAAGGTCGTTCCTCCGCTCCTTGCTCACGACTAATTGGCCTTGCTAATATCCGTTGCTGCTCCGGTCTTTTAGCTCTGCTGAAGAAGCTAAGGATCTGATTGGCCATATTCTTTCGTCGGCCTACTACTTGCTGAAGGTGTTGAACGAACGGGTTGTTTCCTGCCTTGCAAATCTTAATTCATCTCTACCTTTTGATCTGCTCGAATAAAATTTCATAGGGAAAGCATGACGAAGAAGGTAGACTCCTTATTTTTAATAATAATTGATGCTTTCAGTAATTCCTGACTTTAATTTCCAGCTCCAACTCGTGTGAAACATGAGTACAGATTTGGGACCATGTTGGTACATTTGGCTGCACACGAAAAAGCACAGTAACTTTGCCTGCTCCTACCTTCCCCAATATTTAGCTGTGTGTACGGAATGGCAGCAAGTGTGCAGAAAAATTTGCTGCCGACGAGTATTGTATTGACTGTGAATCGTCAAGCTGGTGGACAGACTGCGAAAGTTCCTGAAATTTGATCCAATTCATGAACCTTTAATCATCTTCCATCGTGAGTAATAATCTGAAATCTTAGATATAATACGTAAAAAGTTCATGTACTGGAATACTTCCCCATCGCCAGCAGTAGTGGACTGTTGTCATCACTAACTTGTGAACACTGAGCGAAACACTTGTAAAGATGTCCGATTACAAATGTAAACACAGAATGTAGCGCCGTTACAATCGTAACCAATATAAATCCATTGTAACAACCTTTTGTAAACACACAAGCTGTGAAAATGAACGTAGAGACTGAGTCAGGCCGTAGAAAGAATGGCTGGCCAGTGCAGTGGCCTCAACTTTGCTCGTAACTTGTTGCAGAAAAGCACAGTAATGAGCTCAATGTTCAAATTCTTATAGATATTTTCGAACAGGAAGGGAAATTCCACCTGTTAATTTTCAAATTCCGACACATGGTATTCTCAATGTTGTGAGAGAGCTTATCTTAGTGCAATAATAATGCGATTGAATTTTTTCAATGATAACCAAATGCAGCTCTTATCCTCTTGCAGTGTTAGCTGGTCATGTAGCTGTAATCCAGGAAATGAGTGCTGGAGTTTCTCAGATTGCTTGATCCCATGGCCACATGAGCATTGACCACGCTTGTCTATTAACCTGCACAAATACAAAAAAATCAAGAATTAGCTCCTATTGTGGCATTATATTTCAAGTTTTTCCATCCATTTACCATATTGACCAGCGGACCAGCCGCGGATCCAGAAATCGGTTGAGGTTGAGGGGTGCTTAAGCCCAATTCAGCTAACAAGCAACTTGCAGGGTCCCCCTTTAACTGAAAATTTTGTCTGTTTTGAGGCTTTTATAATGGCAAATTTGTCACCAAGTCGGTGCTGAAGCCACTTAAGCACCCTACTGGATCCGCTACTGATATTGACAGACCTCCTCCTTTACTGTAGCTTCATCTTCCGCATCGACGCAACACATTTGAGTATCAATGGGCACGACAAACTGCCAAAAGTTTCGGCTTCTCTTATGGAAAAACTACATTCTTCAAAAACGTCACCCTTCACAAACCATTGTGCAAATCCTACTGCCCCTCATATTCGTCGCATTGCTCATAGCTGTACGGTACTACTTTGATCCGGAGTTTCTCCGTCAAGAGACATATACTCCATGGAATCCACTGGATGCCACACTAACGGATATATTCGACAGTCCCAACCCGGCTACGGATTTACAGAAGACAGGTTCCACGTAAGGATCCCAACTTCCAAACCTATGTCCGATTCCACTCTTTACCCCCGTCACTCATAATATTCTACCTCTCCCAAAGCCCCATAAGCATCTACTACGCTCCAAAGACGCAGGAAACGGATGAAATTATGGAAACGATTCTACATCCACGTTTTTTCAATTTCACAGACCCTTCTTCTTCTAGCAGTCCCGGTTATGTCCCTAGCTTCAGAGGTGATTTATTTGCTGTACAGCACAGCAGTAACAGCGTTGCTCAAGTACTACAATTCATACTGAACCTGTTGCACAGTTAAGGGCTACGCAACCGAGAAGCAGCTTGAGGCAGATTACAAGGCCAGAACGGAGTCGGTATTGGCTGCCGTTGTGTTTAAGAAAGTTGGCCCATCGAATTTTGAGGTCTGCTGCTGATGAATTTTTGTGAATTTTGCTTGAGATCCTTCTGATTTTCCCAGCATAACAACGTTATTTCAGTATTCGCTCCGATTTTCTTCCAACACACTCAGGCGAAGGTACGGGGGACAATCATTATTTTCTCTTTTACTTCAAGCAAATATTTACTGTTAGATCTGGACAGGAACCAGACGGTTAAATATGAATGGTACACGGGCCTTTTATACCCGGAGGGTGGGGCAGATGGGCCGCGTGATCATGAACACGACGACGGTGGGAAGCCAGGTGCGTCAAATCCGTCATGCATGACGACACAGCTTATTCAACTGTTCCTGTCACGTACTGTCCTATCTCTGTCAGCCAGGCTACCGTGATCAAGGCTTCCTGTACCTCCAGCTCGCCCTTGATGCTTCGCTCATTCATTTTACAAACAAATCGGTGAAAATTGAGACAGACAGGATTTAAGGTCATGGGATTTTTATGCGAAGGTTTCCACACCCGGAATTTGTTAAAGATCCTTTGGTGGGTGTTCTGGAGGCGTTTTTCCCCTTTCTTTTCATGCTGAGCTTTATACACCCAGTGATGAGTATTGCATGGAGTATTGTGGTCGAGAAGGAGAAGAGGCTGAAGGTAAAGTACTGTAAAAATGGTTATAAAAAATCCTTTCATTCACAGAATGACGTCAATTTCAAGTCGCACTTCGTCTAAAAAGCATAAGATGGATGAGGATGATTGCTAAACCGATTTCAACCTTTCTGATGATGATGATGATGACCTCATCGAAAGCAGCCCTGTTGTCTCTGATTCACTTTTTGAAAAAGATGATCCGTCTACGAAGGACATGATGGAGGTGCTTCGTACTATTATGACGGATGGTGCTGCTCGAGGAAAGAATCTCACTAAACTGAACCGAAATGTTACTGGCATTAAGAGAGCTGTATCCGGAATGATGAATACTATTGCTGTACAAGATCTCACCCTGAAAAGATTGGAGGCTACAGTCAACAAGCAAGCTGCTAAACTAGTTCACTTGAACAACGACTTTTTGCAAGAAAGAAATAGGCACCGACTCTCCACTCTAATTTTCACTGGGATCAAAGCGGTTCCAAGTTCTTCCCCCGAGGAAACACAAGCTGAATTCGGTAGAATTATGACAGTACTCGAAGTCGATCAGTTTCAAGTCCTGTCATCCGTCATAATTCCATGGGGAACAGCACACGCCCTAAAATGTACATTTGATCGGCCGGCTACATGCGGTTTAATACTGAGAAACTCTTTTAAATTAAATATTGGAGAAATCAAATCCCAGAAATATGGAGTTCGTCCCGATTTCTCTCCAGAGCAGCGCTCTATTCGGAAAAAACTTGTGGAATTTGGTAAAGAGCAGGAAAGCAAAAGTCAGGCTAAGTGGATCGTCAAATCCTGGCGCTATCTATTTGTCGTAGTCAACAAGGGAAAGCCAATTATTTATGAAGTTGATGCCGACTCTAAGGTTCCAGTGGTTCAAGATGAGTCTGTTATTCCTCCGAAAATGTTGGTTACAAAACAAGTTGGACGACTACATCGACCAACACAGAATTCTCAGACGCTGCCCGGCAATGTCTCTAAATTCCATGCATCTGTGTTCTCAACCTTTCGAAGCAACTCAAACGCCAACAACGTCAGCCGAACCCCTGGAAACCAGAAGAAATATTTTGGACGCAATGATACTCCAACTGGAAGTGGGCAGCAACCTGCAGCTCCGAATCCAGCAGTCCCACCGCTTGGTTCTACGAACTCTCAACATCCAGCTAGCACTCAACAATCATCGATATGAGACGGGGGCGCTACAATTCTCTTTTGGAACTCTCGAGGATGGAAAATTTTTGATATGGATAATAAGGAAAGTGAAACAATATTTTCAAATGATATAGTCTGTATTTGTGAAACCTTTATAGAAAATCAAAGGGCAGTGATCCTTTCTAAATATGAATCTGATTTTTTCGTTACAGCATCGTATGCTCAGCGCAGCTCTCAGTTCGGACGTGGCAGTGGAGGACTTGTTGTCTTAGTGAGGCGTAGTATCTTCCAATGTGAAACACTTCAAGTCCAGCCCTTCTTCATCTCTATCAAAGTTAAGCACTTAGAATCGTCAACTGAATTCGCTCTCATCCTTTACTACTTTTCGCCGTCAGAAGACAACTCACTCTGCTGTCAAGTTATTTCTGAGAGTTGCGTCACAGCTATAGATAATTTAAAAAATGTAATAGTAGTAGGTGACTTCAACGCTAAAATAGGCAATTTAAACCAAATTAATGAAAATTGTAATTTGTCAGTGCATGTAAGTAATAATAGGAATTCCTATTCAAATGTAATAGATGGAAGAGGTGAATTAATTGTAGAAACACTTGAAGACCTTGGATTTCTTGTATTAAATGGTAGAAGTCAGTCCGACAGTCCTGCCAATTTCACTTATGTAGACCGTAGCAGTAGTGTTATAGACCTTGCATGGTGTAGTACGGAATTTCTTGAATATATTCGCGATTTTAAGATAATTAACCTCCCTCTCAGTGATCACCTGCCGTGTCTAGTATCTCTGTCATTGTTCGCCTCGGTTAAGCAGCATGTGCAAAAGCAGAACAAGATTCGTGTTGATAAGGACTCTGCCGAACTATTGTATAACCATATGCTAACTATGCCCTTCATGAACAGCATTGACAATCTTAAGCAATTTATTGTTAATTCGTGTGATAAGCTTGGATTAAGGAGGAGCAGTCGACTATATGCTAGTAAACCATGGTATGATCATGAATGTGCACATGCACTCAATAATGTCAAGATTCAGTACTGTATGTTCAAGTCATTTCCGTCAGATATAACACGAAATACGCTTGTAAACTCCCGTAAGCAATATTTTCGTGTAGTTGAGATGAAGAAACGTATGTATAATGAGCAGCTACAGGATATTCTTGCTGACTGTAACTCTAGAAGTTTATTCTGGAAAACGATTAGGAAATTTAGGCAAAAAGGAGGAGATAACTGTCCAATTAGCACCAGTGATTGGGAAAGTTTTTATGATGCTGAGCTCCCCACTAGAAGTGATGATGAGGTATTGGATGTACTCCCACAATGTAATGTTAGCTCTCTTGATGAGCCTTTTACTCTTGAAGAATTGTATCTGGCTCTGTTGAATTGTAACCCTAAAAAAGCACCTGGCCCTGACTGTATCCCCAACTCAGTGTTACGCTGCTTGCCGACAGAAGTTCTCATTGTTGTACTAGCTTTCTTCAATGAATATTATGATACGGGAAACCTCCCATGTAGCTTTGGTGAAATTGAAATGTTCATGATTCACAAGAAGGGAGACAAGTTATTACCTGATAATTACAGAGGAATAGCCTTAGTTAACACGCTTACTAAATTATTTACCACTTTGATTTGTAACCGTCTAACCAGTTGGGCGGAGTCAGAAGGCAAGCTTCCGGAAACTCAAGCTGGGTTTAGGAAGGGTCGTGGCTGTTTAGACCAAATCTTTTGTTTAATGAGTATTGTGCAAATTAAGCTACGAAAATTGCTGGATACACATGGGAAACTGTATGCTCTTTTTGTCGATCTTAGAAGGGCCTTTGATTCGATAAATCATTTAAAGTTATGGCGTAAGCTTTCCTCACTCGGTGTTAGTAGTAAAGTCATTAATATCCTGTCAGAATTGTACTCCAAAGCTAGAATGAAAGTAAGAACAAATGATGGTCATACTAAGTACTACGATATTACTCAAGGCGTCTTACAAGGGGAAGTACTCAGTCCGTTGTTATTTGCTCTGTACGTGTCAGATATTGACAAATTTCTGGATGAAAATAACTGTTTGCCAGTGTCTCTTGGTGGTAACAACAAAGTACATTTGCTCATGCTGGCAGATGATAACGTCACCATTGCGGAGTCTAGACAAGCCCTCCAAGTTAAGATAGATTGTTTAGCCAAATATTTCGATATGAACGACTTAGTTGTAAACCTGGGAAAAACCAAGGTAATGGTGTTTCGGCGGGGAGGGCGTTTATGTAAAAAAGATAAACTCTATTATAAGGGTGAGCCGATACAAATTGTAAATGAGTACACGTATTTGGGAATAGTACAAAGCTACACTGGTAGTTACTATAAATGTTGTATAGATAGAATGAGCAAAGCTCGGGTAGCTTTAAGTTCAACCCTGTCACTTTGTAACTCCGCTAATATTTACTCATGGTCAAGCAGGTGCAAGTTATTTGATTCCATTGCTGTTAACTGTCTTCTGTATGCTGCTCCAGTTTGGGCATTATGTTATCTAGATAAGATTGAATTTATACAGGTAAATTTCTTTAAGCGTGTGTTGTGCCTCCCCCGTTGCACTGCTAGTTATATGCTACGTTGTGAGATTGGTAGAGTTCCGCTCAAATGTTTAGTGTTTAATAATCTGCTCAGATTCTGGCTCAACATCCTACGTATGGAAAAAACTAGATTAGTACGAATTTGTTATGAAAGACTGGTTGCGACTTATGTCCCAGGTCTGCAAGAAGCTAGGTATAATTGGGCAACTTTGGTCAGGCATATGCTGGATGACATTGGTTTCTCCGATGTATGGAACTCCCAAGACCCAACTGTTGTACACGACAAATTTTCAGCTATTTGTACAGCGTATAGGATGAAGTGTATCGACGAAGATGTATCGAGACTGCCATACTCAGAGAGTAACCCCTCTTATTTCCTTGCTTGGGAGAGTTGGAGAACCGCTAAATACCTAAAGTACCATATGCCATTCTCTTTTAAATCCTTAGTAGCACAAGTTAGGTTGAATGCCCCCAGACTTTACTTTAAGGGTTCATGTATAACGTTTGGTAACGATTTTTGCACTCGCTGTAATGTTATATGCGTAATGTCTACTGAACATGTACTACTTCATTGTAAAGCTTTTGAAGAGGAAAGAAGGAAGTGTACACTGCTCTCAAACTCATACTCTATCAGT